>JARJDR010012318.1:0-32613 GCA_030264135.1 Myllaena sp. GC000078 | reverse complement strand
TTCTCGCACGCTATTGGCTGTACTATAATATTTAATATCTCCTAAACTATTGCGCAAATCTCAAAGTGGTAAAGGACTTTTCTTCTCGGTTTAGCCCAATCTACCCCCAGCTTTCGGCAGTAACGTCTTACACCGGACACCCTGTATATAGATATCATTTCATTTCGAGATTCAATCGCTTCCTTCTCCAGGTGTATTTGAAAACCACAAACGAATGCAATACACTCAAAATCCATCAACATCAGATAAGTCCGATAGATGCTTATTATAGGCAAATACATAAAAGGCGTAACGACGACTAGCATGTGAATAGCAAACGGGCCTAAATTCATCATACTTACACATACAATGATTGCGAACGCAATGAATTTAAATATTATATGCAATGCGTATAAAGAGAAATATTCTGCGGTGAAGAATTTACAACAACAATTAAATGGCAAACAGTTCCCTCCTTAATGAATCTAGTCCATTAATTATTGATTGACGGTCGGTGGAAAAATCGTTGTTTTTATCGTTAGTATTCTATCTATCTATTCCTATTTGCAATCCATATTTTTTGTTTGCTACATAAGTAAGTGCGTCACTAAAATTAATTCCAATGTTTTTAAGTCAATTTGTTCGTTTACGTATCATAGTCTTCGTTGATAAGCCCGTTTGAAGCGGTTTTGTTCAATACGGATCGATTACTGGCGATACCTTTCCTCTTTTTTTTTTGACACAAGATAAATAATCGCGAAATGGGAGATACAAAATAAAAATGTGATAATTAATAAGGCAAAACAAAAAGCAACATTGACAAACTGGAATGATCTGATTGCTTAAAAACGAAAATTACAAAGTTACTTTTAAAGTGAAGAAAGTGAAAAAAAAATAACAAATAGTGTTGGAGCTATTTGATTTGAATCTTGTTAGAGAAAGAAATTTTTACTATGAACGGGAAAAATAATAAGTATAACAATTCTAGGGAGAGAGTAAAACAACTAATCATTAAAAGAGTTATGTTTATTAATACTATTATATTTCAATGTCCTTACGGGGGGTATACTCAGGGACCAGGCCAAAATGTCACGGTGATATCAAAAAAAAAAACATTTAGAGAGACATGAAAACAAGAATTAATAAAAAAATATTACTAAACGAATCAAAGGTTGATAAAACAAATCGCGATTCATCCACAATACAAAAAATAACAAAGCAAAGAAATAAAAATACCTACTTAATGTACTATAATAAATACATTTCACTAAGTAATAAATGAAACAAAATTGAATAAAATGGTTAAATAAATATTAAGGATGTCGAAAAAAATCCAATGTATGTGGTAGTAAATATACAATACAAAACAATACGATCGAAACAAAACAAAATAACACTGCAAACACAAACCACTTATAATATTAATTAATACGACTATATATTTGTGAGGGAATATTACACAAAATAAAGAATAATAAACTAAAATACATACGCAGAGCTCGACTGCACCGTTCATGCGATTCTAAATTTTTGCCAGGAAGTTTCTTCGACGCATACTTAATATGTGATTACAGAAGAGAGAAAAGCGTGTGAAAATCGAGTCCAATCATGTCTACCAATATCTATTTAGCGAGGAAATTAAATTTAACACAAAATAAACACGTAAAAGTCGCGATTGAGCGACGTTGCAAATAAGTAATTCTAGCTTAATACGTACATGACTAGCAAAATCGAACGAACGAAACGGTGCCGTCGATGCTCGACGCCAGAAAAAAAAACATAGTGTTAAGCAAAATATAAGTGTGGATTTGAAAATGAAAACGATTAAAATATAAATCATAAATTAATGGTGATGCTGTTTGATAAAGAATTAATTAAATGCAACTAATAACGAAGAAGCACGGATGATCTTATTAAGCGAGTGGGATGTGACGCTATTTGCAACTTATGAGGATGTGTTCGATATGAGATGATAATAATCCATTATCGATGACGATTACGTTGATGCCGAGAGCAGTACGGAAATTGAAGGAAGCAGCGAGAAAACATGTGAATGATATACATATAATAAGAGATGAGAAATGAAATTAAAACAAGAACGTTAGTTTGATAAGTATTAGGATATTAAGTGCTTTTAAACAACTGTATTAAGTTGTATGCTCTGTACTTGTAACCCAATTGACCAGTATGCATTCAGTAATAAAGGTTGTCTTAAATGTATTTAATGTATAATGATATAAAAATATTAATGTAAATTGATTGTATTTATTTATTTTATCTCCATAAACAAATTGCAATCACATCGTTTCACATCGCCATCATGTGTGTGTGTGTGTGTGCGTGTTATCGACAATGATCTGGTTTATCCTTTTTTTCGTGAAGTTGTATCGTTTACTTTATCCATTGGTTGCAATATGAACATGTGATTTAGCAGTGCACTCATTTATATTTCAGATTCCGGCATACTCGTCGATTAAACTTAGTGCGATAGTATTAGGTGGACAGAGGTGAATTTGTGCTACAGTCGGTAAGTTCGGATTCGTGCTGCGATATTCAACGGTGGATTGTTTTGATCGTTGTATTTTAGGCATTAAGTCGGCGGTTATGTAACCGATCCATATGTATAACATATTTCCATGAATTGTGTTTTAGAATCAAGTTAACAATGTCTACGTTTTTTTCAATGTTCATAAGAATAATTCATATTTGTTTTATTGATTGGTTATCAAAGGTTAAGTAAGTATTATCATGTAGGTGGCTAGTACAAAGTTTTTTTTTTAGTTATAAGCGGGGCACTTTTTATTCTTATCAAGTATTTTATCTTTGCCCCCTATTAACTTGTTTGATTGATTACTTTTATTGATTTGTCGCTGACAAAAAATAAAATTAAACAGATATCTTTTAATTTTTAAATTATCTTTCGTTGTCGCTTGTTTTAATGCTCTCTGATGTAGTTATTATTTTGTTGTTTGATTCGATTTCTCATATTAGTCAATGTTCGTCATGTAGGGGCGTTGATACATCGCGGGAGTAAATTTTTACATCGCATTATTTCCGATATAGAAACAATGCGATATAACCTTGCATAATAAAACGCTATTGTTGATATTTATTTGTGTGTGTTCTCAACTTCCAAAGTGTGTGTGTTTGTGTTTGAAATATGCCATGACAAAGGTCGTCACGGTGGTGTCCTCACAACACAGCTTGTATCTCCGAAACTATTGTTTCAATCTGAACGCTCTACACGGGGATTGAAAGAGAAACTCTCGCGCATTCCAATCAGCTATAATGAGGAAATGGACGATGCTGGATAATTGTAAGTTACAAATCGCAAGGTCGTCTTGTCCTCTGTGAAAAAAATTCAAATTCTCGTGTGGGGATGTATCTGGACACCGTTGAGGGGGGGGGGGGGGGGGCCTCGCTCGGGCTGCCCCCGCCCACCCACCACCGAACGCGTCCAAACAATACAACCAACCCACAAGAAACCAACCCCCGCCCCCCCCCCCCCCCCCCACCCGCTCGGGGTACTTTCAATAAATAATCTCGGTGTCGATGCGGATGTAGAACAGAGAATTACATAGTTCGCTTCCTGCTCACTGGGCATTCGGTCGTGTTTCCCTATAATTTCAACACTATCACCATTATCATCATCGTCCCTTTCCGTCCACTTTTCCGCCACCTCATCATCATCATCATCATCATAGTCGTCGTCGGCGGGTCGGTTGTCTAGTTATCCTGTTGCTGCGTGTTTGTAAATGCATAAAACATTGCGGCGTGCCGCAAGATAAACATTTCACGCGCAGCACCTTTCGCACCGATTTGTAATTAAAATGCCATTAGTATCGCAGCCTCGCCGCAATGCGTGTAATTAAAACTGACGCGATTCCGAAGCGCAAGCAAATGCTAACTATGTAAATACTCTACACCTAAATATTTAACTTATCGACGGTAATGTTGATGGCAATATATCTTCTTGATATTGGATCGTAATGGATTGCCGTAGATCTTAATCTTGATGCGGCGCGGCGCAACCGTAATCCCCGCGCTTAGATGGAATATAAATTAATGCCTATAACTAAATATTGTTGCAATATCAGCGTGTTATGTGGACATAAGGGATCCTATGTTGTTTATGCCCAGCCGCCACTAAATACAAAACCAACCGTCCCTGATTGTTTGCATAATTGCTTTCGATGCACGCATATACGCATCAGAACGGGATGACAATGCGCATACATGCAAATGCGTACGCAGTAATGTTTACACATGCGACAAACGCTAATGGCATATCGTCATGGACGTACGCACTGTGTAAATTAAAAGGGTTTTTTAATAACCTACCATCACAAAAAAACAATTCAACGCATTTTTTTAGTGCACCATCCCGAAAATTAAATTTATACAATTTGCGTTGAAATATCAGAATGTAATAATATATTAAAGTGAAATTTCACCGGAAAAAAATAAAATATCCGGTCTGTGTTTCGCAAAGAAATTGATATATTAACTGTCGGGAAAGGAATATTTCCAGCATGTTTGCCACCAAGAAAGAAATGATTTTCCATGCGTGCGGGCGCGTCGAACGAGAAGGAAACACATACATCGCACAACGGCGCGGCGTACAACCGAACGAACGGAAAATAAATAAATTCAAATCACTCTATTGTAAAACAAGAGGGAAAAACATGCCGCTTTTGCATGCATACATACGTAGTGTGTATGCGTACGCATATTGAGAGGCTTTCGGCGACTTCTTTGCCGCTGCGTACCGCCTTATTCCCGCATCGATTTTCTACTTCGACGTGTGTCGTCTTCGCGGGACGCCTGCATTCCGAATTCGTGATTCGGCGTTCGACACCAACCGCCGCAGCTTGTAACATTTCGCATAGCATTTTCATGCAATGCTTGTAACATTTTCCGCTCGCTTTTTCCGCAGTGGCGCAAGACCAGCGGCAATGCTTCAGCTCCTTCCCATCCAGTCCTCCACTCCTCAAGAAGCGAAGGTATATATACATCGTATGCATATGAAAACTTGTTACTTATTCGTCCTGTTCAGCGGCGCCATTCATTTTGTTCTATTTCTATGCCGTTGACTTTCCTGTGGTATTTGTAACGTAATTTCATATGAAAATTTATGAGCCCCCCGAGAGGATAGGTGGGCCCTGCTGCCATCAAGGACACAACCCACAAAAGTTCATTCACGTGACTTTTAAGCCTACATCACTGTGCGCGCGCTATTGCAGTGCAATCGAAAGAAAAACATTAAGGAATCTCTGCAAACTTGCGGACTGACGTTGGCGTATGGCAAACATTCGCGGATTGACGACGATTTCGAACGATATACACTGCGGGCGGTGGACGAATTAATTTGGTGGAATTTTAATTAAAATCATGACTTTTCCGCTTCGGACACTGCGCCGCGAAGTTTCGGCGCGCCACGAAGCGGATGACAACGGGTGAAATCGAGTGGTGAGGGCGCGAGCGCGCGCGCGCGTGGAATCAGGTTACACACCCGGCGCCCACCCCAAAGTAAACATTTAGCAAGTTGGATTGCGTTAAATTTAAATTAAAGATAAATTGAAGGTAAATAAAGAATGATTCTCGCGCTGAAGCCGCCGCCGCTGTAGCCGCCGGCGTATATGACATAAAAATCGATGCGAAATTACCCTGTTGCTGGGTGCGACTTGTAATTTTGTTTTCGATTTGCCAAGTTTTATTTGATTTGCGACGCAGAGCGAAACGAATCGCGCGAGATAAATACGTTTAACTAATACACGTATATCTGCTTTGAGTGTGGCATATTTTTAACGGCAGCTCACACTTGCGGTTGAACACTTCTGCGTGCGTTGTACAAATGGTACAATCAAAGAGACAAACATGCGCGTTGCTCGCGCGAGCGCCAAACCACCGCAATTCCATTGAGCCGGCGCTAATTTGCTTATTGTTGCGGTGTGTACGTAATAATTTACGCGCGGCGCGTCGAATGTATTACATTCAGAATGCAATGTTACATTGGTTGACAAACATATATACACATGCGCGTGGAAATGCATAGATGCTGGAGATGAGCACATACCTACATGTGTCTGCTCTGCGGCTGTATATGCGCATGGTGTTGGCACAAGCGGCGGCGGCGCGTTCTCGTGTGCAAACACATTCGAACCGCAAGAACTTCAACAAACTACCACCCCCGAAATGTCATTATCGTCGTTAGTTACTGGGCTGCAGTGCCAGCCACCGCCATATTCCACATTTCGGATTGAATGCGCCATCAGCAGCGTGTGTGCGTGTGGATGTGTGTTCATTTGCGATTCAAAGGGACACTTTGGGACGGCCTGTTTCTCAAGATTCGCCGTGCGGGTTTCAATTGACTCGCACCCGGCGCTGATGCCGACGCCGCCGCCTTGCAATGCGAGTTCACTAATTGTGAAAGCTGTAATTGAATGTTATCCAGGTTTTTATTATTGTAATTCTTCTATTCAACACATGCAAAGATGCAGTTGAAGATATCTGAAGCTAGTTTTATTTAATCAAGCGTGACTTTGTTTAATTAATTCGCAGATCCCAAGATTGCAGAAGAAAAGGGATAAAAAGTTTGGATTTTTAGTTTCCAAGCGATTACAAATTATCGTCAGAGCGTCAATTCATTTAGATCGATGCCAGATCGATGAATAATACGTGCCTCACATGCGATGCGAGTGTGCATTGAAACGATCGTCATTGTTTCGAATTTATTTGTTTAATATGTCGTTTATTCGAAGCGAGAAACGACTATCATTCATAATCATATTTACTCACGCTGCCCGGAGATATATCATGCATACCGTGAATATTAACAACAATACTAATAAATCGATGGTGGGTGGATGCGTTCACGTCTAATTTATTATTGAATACACAGCACCCAACACTATTATTGGATTGTTCATTTTTACGCATGTGTGAAGCAAATAGAACTGGCGTTGGTCACCGGGTTAAATTTGTCGCATGATTAATTGTTTAAATATAATTAATTACTATGCATATATAGTTGGGCATTATTTCGCCATAAATAAATAATTAATGAACGATATAAACGGTCGCGCGTGGCGACCATCCGCTCGTTCGTTCGATCGTTCCACTTCGAGTGACCAACGCAAACGGCCAAAGAAAGCGCATGTAAACATATGTCGTGTGATAAGGGCTGGCTGGCGGTGAGCGTTTTAATTGCCGATGGTTTCGACTAATGGCTCGTCGCCTGGTCGTAAAAGAAGCAAGCAATAAACGTCCAGCCGCGCGCGACGCAGCGTAGCGCAGCGCAGTGGACAAAACACCACCAGTATTCTAATATGTATGCACATTTGCAGCTGGGGGTGTTTATGCCCTTCACACACTGCTCGAATGCCCAGCGGCATTTATACGCAATGTAAGTAATTCAAAACTAATTAGTGCGTAATTAAATTTATTGGTAAATCCCTCTCCCCATTCTCCTCTGTCGCCGTAATTAGTGTCACAATGACCTTATTTATATTAATTCGGTTGGTCGTCCCAATTGGATTTATTACCGATTACATCCGATTCAATTTATTACCATCGCACCCAACGTTGCATACTTGTTTATCTGAATTAAAATGCTGCATTGACACATAAATGAATGAATGAATTGGTTGGATGAGGGCAAAAACTGGAAAATAATTGTCGGTGATGATTTATACAAACATATAGCACATTTTCTTGTTGGAAATGATGAACAAAATGTACGATTGTCATCATCATTATTATTATTTATGGCTTGCCGCTGGTAATCGACTCCCGGCGCACTTAATACGACGTATCAACAAATTGATCGTATCGGAATGCCAGCGATATTTTTCATACATGTAAAAGGTTTAAACAAAATTGTCATTGCTTCAATGCCAATACCATTTATATTACTTAATGCAACCGTCATTTATCCGGCTAATATTTCTTTCCTTAATGTAAAGAATGCTGCACTTAAAAATTGAAAAAACAACATTAGTTCTCTGTGGAAAAGGTGGAAAAAATAGAAAACAACGCGGAAAATAGGTAAACGAAGCGGCTGGAGGTGTCATTAAGCACTCGGCAGGTGAGTAGCAAAATAAAGGAAATAATTGGTGCTTCTTAAAAGTTTCTAGCGCACAGTAAACAACATTAGTTTGCAATGGCTACTATCAAAATGATAGACAAATATTTTATTAAAGATATTAAACTTTGCCAAATGTACTCTCTAATAATTATTAAATTGCAATATAGAGTAATCCCCGTTTCAACTTATTAGATTAGATGAACAACAACAATGATTGGCGGATTGGAGGTGATGAAATTTTTTGATCAGATTCCGCGAGTGTTATTTTTTCCGTCTGACGCGCGCGTGCGGCCAATTGCGCACAAATCCAGCAACAACTTTTCACTCTGCGTAATTTTTCTTATTAAAACTTTGTGCGGTGCGATGCATTCGCAGTAGCGCGCCCGCCAACTTTTCAAATCTCAATTATACTCGTTTCATCATTCCCGGCTACTACCACCACCAGCAGCAGCAGCAGCGCGTCGGGGTTCGGACGAAACCGAAAACCATCATAACCGTCATAACCATCATAAGCAGCCCACCCCCACGCGCGATGATGATGGAACGACAGGCAGCAGGGCTTTTAATAAAATTACCACCAGTCGCATCATTAACGCTAATTATGCGCGACGGCGGTATAACACCCAATATTAATAATAACTTTCGTGCGCGACAGAAAAATCGATATTTACCTATTTATCTGCAGCATAATTAATTCTAATAAAGCTCCGTGCGCAGCGTCAAGGAAGAGATGGCTATGATATGGATACCGTAATTATTTAAAATGAATGTCCGCGCGCAGAGTCCTCCCGAGGGAGAATTCTAATAAAGATGCGAAACGTGAGAAGAGTGTCCATCCCTATGCATTAGCAACTTGGATGTATACCGTTCCACAATGTGCTATGTATTTGTGATGTGGCAAAGAGGATGATGACACCCAGGACTGGACGTCGTAACTCACCCGCGCACGTTCCACAGCAACGATAATACCAACGCATTTTCAGTACTTGATTTTGTTGCATTTTCATATATAAGTACATAAAATACAGTTTTCGGAGAAACAATCGCACGGAAACCAGATGAATGGATAACAGAGGAAATGCAATGTTCCCTACCTTGAATTAAAAGCAGATGGCCGAGCAATATGCAAATGAATTGATGCAAATCCATACAACGGCGTTGTTGTTTTTGTTGCGCTGACGCCTTCATGATGCAAACTTTTTTTGATTTTATTATTATTGCACAGACACACTCGTATTTAGCACACACTTATCTCTTCCACTGAACAATTTATTCGCTGGTTGTTAATCCTTTGTAGCAGACTTTCGGACACAATAATGCATTAATTAAACTGCAAACGGGCCATTCACCGAAACCGATTTACGACACTTGTTCCACACAGGCGACACCATTATCGCAATGCATCCAATGAGCGTCACACCGCGGAGATCGCATTAATCGCCGGAAAATAAACAGACGATGTGTGACGAACGGACGGCGAACCGCGGCGCGTTGTCGCATGGTCGCGACGCGGATTTTCGGTCGTCGCCAGCGGTCGAAAGTTCATCGCAACAAGGATGACGCCGCAGCGCCGCCGGCGCCACCAGCACCACGACGACGCCGATGCGCATTCATGCACGTGCAGAATTTTACGCCGACACCGCTGCTGACCACACTGAATCGCTCCGATTCGCACCCGAATGAATGAATGCTTATCACTGATAGCACAATTATTTTGATAACTGGTAATTAGTTTCAGTGGGCATTTGAGGTCACTCCATTAATTTATGTCATCAATCTTGTATTATTTGTAATCCATTGATTGGTAATTAACACCAATGTCGTAACAAGTTATTAGTATGTATTATTAATATTTTCAGAACGGTATGTTGTGGTTATAGGTTAGCCAATTTTTTTTCTCGAAGGGGCGATTTGAACAATGCGATCGGGGGCGCGACGATTTTGGAAATGCACGCACGTAGGGGTCGCACGCATACGCACGGTTCGGGCAAGCCGACAAGTCGAGGGCGCCGCGACGACGGTCCGTATGCGACTGCGGCGCGCGGCGTCGCCGTTGCGTCGTGCGCACTCCCACGCAGCCGGCGGCGACGCGCGCGACGCCCAGCGTCGGCGAAGGCGCCTTCGTCGCCCATGGGGATCACCTTACATCTAACAATAAGCCTCACGCACGCATTTGGTACTCAAATAGTATCGCAATATTGACTTAAACTATAAAATAGTTCATCAATAATTTTGCAGTAAAATATACATACATATATTGCAAGTTAAATATTACAGGATATCAAAAACTGTTTGCATTTTGATACAGAATCTTTATATCAAGTCCAACTTCAAGTTTGCATTAAAGTTATCTTAATTCATTAAGTAATATACACCTCTCCCTCGTTTTACACGGTAGATACGTTCCTGAGGAAATCGTGTAAATCGAGCTTCAAACGTTTCCTGTGTAAAAACCGTGTAAATTGAAAAACCAATTTAAAACGCAGGGCTTTGGAAAATGCAAACGTTAATATTGAAAATATTATAACAATTTTAATATTTCAAGATTATCAATTTTAATTTTAAATTGTTAATAATAATGATAACAATATAAAATCGTGCATACTTAGGGCCGCATTACACAATGATGTTATTGTCATCCAAGCATGATGTCCTTGAAAAATGTATCGTACGTTTGATGTTGTTATCTCTGTCTAGCGTACATGATAATACGGCGCTAGGCAGGGATGACAACATAAAACGTACGTTACTTTTTTAAAGGACATCATGCTAGGATGACAATAACATCATTGTGCAATACGGCCCTAAGCATGCCCGATTTTACATTGTTTTCATTATTATTAACAATATGAAATTAAAATTAATAATCTTGAAATATTAAAATTGTGTAAAGCGGCCCTTAAATACAAAAATGTGAATTTTGCAACTTTTTGCCACATATGTGAACTATTTAATGTAATTTATAGTGAATATGCAGATGGCGCCACCATATTTTGAAAACCGTGTAAAACCGAAAACGTGTAAAACGAGTACTGTGTAAATCGAGGGAAAGGTGTACTTAAATAAATACCTCTTCATTCAACCTTAGGCAAAGTTAAGGAGTTAAAGTTCAGAATTCTTAATTAATTAAATATTAAAGTTCAAAACGCTGAAATATGAAAAGTATGTAAAACTATCAACTATATTCAAATCATAATATGAGGAATATGCAAAATTAGTAAATTAATACTCTGCACAAAATGCAGCAAAGTACTACTAGTGTGTGCGTCGTATAAGTAAAGAGGGGAAATGATATGTTTGCTTGAGCTTGCACCCCACAATTAATATATTATGATTAAGTATTTAATTACACGCAGTCGCAGACGCCGCTGCACACACCCTTCTGTTTCGCGACTGCACTAATGCCGGCTGCATTTAAGCCATCGCCCTGCTGCGTGCTTGTGTCTGACTTAATAAGTTCACTGACTCATCGCCAATCGCTGGTTTTTGTCTGATAGATGGTGGTCATTAATTTGCACACTGCGCTTAGCTAGAAATCTATTAATGTTTTAAAAATTTAAATTTAAATTCTCAATAATTTTCATTCTTTTCATTCATTTTTATTCTGCTAAACAATTGTCGACTAAGCCATTGTATTGCAATCAAAATGTCCATTCAGCTTTTATTAAAAAAATATGTTTAAGATAAATATTACAACGGAGACGTTATAACACAAATTCGCTGATTACATTTTTGCTGATATGTAAACATTTTTGGATGGATTACGCCATTATCCCATACGACAGTAAATAAATTAAATAAAAATGAACAAGGAAGGCGTAATAAAAACCCAATTAATATGTGAGCAAATTAATGGATATTAAATTTCTGTTGCGTCTTTAGCAGAATTATTATACGCATCGATAAATTGAAATATTCCACCCAATCTCCATATTACATTCTCAGTTGTTTTTGTTTTTTGTGAATTACATTCTTCTCGGTATTTAATACTCCGACGCCACTTATCTTGGTAGCCCTCCACATATGCAGTTGCGCTTCGCTTTAACATCATCGCCGCCGCCGCCGCCGCCGCCGTGGCCACCAGCATACATGCGAGCACGCGGCAGCGTGATAATAGCGAGGCGTGTAGAAATGCACTAAGTGCAAATTATCAGCGCGGCAGCTTGAGCTCGGGCGCGCGCGGCGTGTTGGAGGTCTTTTTAATTAAGTTAAGTGTAACGAGCTGTGAACTGAAAGTCCTGAAAGAATTTATATGGCTTGCGCGCCGCGCTTCGACGCGCCGCCGCCGACGACGACTCGTACATACATACATACGTACGAGCGTATGGTCGTTGTTGTTATGCGTTGCTTCAATTTTCTTCAAATGTATACATCTTCAACACTAACAACTAACAGCACATTTGTGCGTCGGTGTTGTTGGCTTCTGTTGTTTGTTTGTGCGTCTTCAACTTTCAATGCTACGCCGCACGTAATGTGATCAATGAATAATTAATTGATGCAAATATAATTAATTTATCGCCGTTACATTGTCATGCGATATCAATGAGAAATATGACACACACACGCCCATACACATTGGTGGATTAAATTTTGTAAAATTATATAAAATTACAAAGTCAATGTAAATTAATCATTTTTTTATTATATGAAATTTAAATTTATATAAACGATTAAATAGTAAAATGGTAATTTTATCGATGCGGTTATTTGAGTGGTTGCAATCGTTAGAATCAGCAAGATGACCAACGGAACGCAAAATTCGCCAGTGAAATGCGACGCCGTTTGGTCCGCGCCGTGTGACATCGGGCCACACGGCGTATTGATTGGGACGTAAACATAAAGTATCGCGCGCGCGACGGCCATAAAAGTACAAATAAAATAAATAAACCACTAAAACTGGAAACAATTCTAATGCATATATGCTTAGGAAATCATTGGTGATACCAGCACCAGATTACAGCCGAACATAAATTATATATTTGGGGGCGAATCCAAATAAAAAAGTATTACTACATGCGTTTTTTTGTCGTTAGGCGTATGTATATGGTTGTTTATTTGATACAAACCACCTTCGTCGCGCCGTCGGTTTCGGCGGGCGGGCGGGCGGGCGTTGTCATAAAAATGTACTCATCGCAAACACCCTCGGGCTGTGGATAAAATCGACAAAATTCGGGACGGCCAGACAACTCTGCAAACAACAATATTCGCGCCAATCATTGATTATAATGTTCACAACTTTCGATATCATACAATCTTTGTGTATTTCAATGAAACTTGTATAATCTTTCTATTTTTCGGCTGCCAAAATCTGGAATCGCAAATTTTTCATGATTTAACTTTATGTAAGTAACTTTAAGTAAGTCGATTTTACACTCTCTTATTGTTAGTAATTTATTTAATGCAATATATCTCTGGCTTTTCAACCTTCATATCACAATAATACTTTTGTTTTGAATATTAATAAAATTAAAGTCTATATTGAAATTGCCTAATTTTATTGCAATAAAACATTTCAATTTAATTGATCATGATTTAAATATTTGCAGACAAATGATTCATAATAGTTTTTGTATTCTTAATTTAAATACTTTACCATTAATATTTTCATGTGCCACGGAATAAAGATGAGGGTCTAATATGAAGTGGACCGTTTTCTTCACGCTCCCAAATTTAAATAAATGATTCAACGTTAAAAGTTCACTGGGGCATCGCTTCGTTTTGCGCGCGCGGGGCGCGGACGCGGCGGAAAACTATACACGCACATTTTTCGCCCGCCTGCGCGCGCGAGTTTCATAGCGAAATTCACCTCCCGTCGATCACGGCCAAAATCGCAGCGCGCGCCCGCTTCTTTCTTTGCCGCGAAGAAAAACGAACATGCTGGCTGGGCTGCCGCTGGCAAGACGCTAAAACCTTTCCTCCCTTCACGCTTGCCACGTGATTGATGGAATAATCTGGTGGCGCGTTAGGAAAGTTTAGGGATATCGTCAGATAAGGGTTGCGAGTAAATAAATTTGCTTAGAAAGTTTAATAAATTCAGACGTTATAAATATGTATCTCTATCAGTTCAACGTGCACGTGTCGGTGTCGGTTCGTTGGCAAGGAGGAGCGCAAGAGCAGCGAAAAGAAATGGAGGCTGTAAGTTTTCGACGCCAACACCACACTGACACGCGGGTGGAAGACGAAGAAGCGGAAGTGCGAGACACAGCCGTCCCGCCTGCGCTTGCCTTTGCCCCGGCTTGGTAGAGGTCGAATGTGAGCGATTGACTCTTTAAGAGATTGCTTTTTCCGGCGGGCGCAGGCATTATACGCTTCTTCATAAGCGCTGACGTAGTCGTTCTCTTCGCTTTCCGATATGTGTGCGCACGTGTGTGTGTGTCGACGAACGCACAACGTAACGTGCCGGAGGAAATGTGTGTAAGTCTGATGATTCAACCCGTTTACCGGCGAATGATACTTTTATGTTATGGGCCTATAGCGATAGCAGGGAGGATGAGTGCCGATCGTTGGTTTTTGGCTAACAAGGATATATGATGTAATATGTTAAACACGATTGCGTACCACTTACAATATAATGCTAGCTCGCTCAATTTTGATGATAATATTATCTTGAAATTGTCGATTGGTGTAGAATAGATAATAAAAAATTATGGATTGAAAAGATTGTACACAATAGCCGGAAGAAACCTTTGTATTTCGAAGGAAGGTGGTTTGAAGGTACTTCTTTACGCACCCTACGCATAGGTCACGCAATGTTTCCATTGTGTTCCGGCACACTTTCAGCTACTAGGTAGGTATATATGGGGTTCGAAACACACGCCGGCGACGTGAACAATAATGTTTTCATTTCCTGTGCGCCGCGATTACGACAGGCATTAAATAACGCCGCGTCGAATTAGCCGGCATGCACAACCGTTACCACCTCCATGAGCGTAGCCTAATTGTCGGCATTTGCCTATTTTCCGCCCTGTCGTTTTGTACTGTTTTATGAATTATACCTTATCTTTTGTATTTTCATATTTTAACTGTCAGGATGAGCTCTTATTCAAAATCCTTATCATTATCCTGCGATTTAATCCTGGGCATCTGAGAAAAACCCCCATAATCAAATGTTAACATCGAATAATTTCTTTGCATAACGTATTGAATATCACAATATTTTGATTAAAGTGCCAGGAAGCAATTTATGCGATAGCTAGTGTGAATTTGATAAAGTAATATCCAATGTCAATGAATACCGATGCGGCATAGCAACATCATCAGCATCAACGTGATCGCCGTGTTTTACTCCTTCGGCGCGGGTGCTAAGCGTCAGTAGTCAGTCACACGCATCCATAACCACCACACACGTAAATTATAAATTCCGTCGTGTACGTTTTCCACATGCGCGTGGCACGCTGATGATTCGACGCCCCGATGAAGATGACGATGGCGCGCGCACGCTCGCAGGTCTTTGTGGTTTAATTAAAATGGAAATTTTGAACTTTGCCCGACGATGCAGACGATGCGAACGAACGAACGAACGAACGAACCAACCAACCAACGAACGGCGGCGGTAGCGTCGTGTCAAGATGTGTGCACAAAGTGCGCCGCGTAGGAAATGCGAAACAACAAATACGAATGCAAATGGTATATAATATACTTCGATGGCATAAATATAGTCACGCCATAAGCGAGGCGCGGCGTACTTAGGTATTATGTGCACAAAACATGTGTAAATGAATTTCAACATGAGATTTTATGCGTGCGAATGTGGTAAAATTAAGTGGGATGTTGTACGTTGGAGTGTAATTCGAGGCGAATCCAAGTTTTCTCTCGGATGCGCACCGCGATGGAATAATTATAAACGCGCGTCTATTTTTGCTCACCTTTACTCGCTTTCAATATCCTATTGAAGCTATCAATGGGGATCTAATTACTTTATTATAAATTACGGTACTTAATTTGCATGTATTCTTTGCTAAAGTGAGCAATGAGCAAGGAAAACCATATCAGTCATTTCAGTAGGTGGTTATAATTGAATATCGATGATGAATAAACCGGAAGCCGTGTGGCATTCGTTTGCCATTAACGCCAACGCGTTAATATTTGCATATCACGAGGAATAAACAAACGTCGTATAAAATGGACATTTTTAGAGAGGAAATCACCAGTTCGCATGCCGACCCTACTTAGCACTTGTCAACTTGGTGCTATTTTTATGCTATTTAGAGCAAAGCAAACAAGGTGGGTGCTGTGAACTTTCCTAATTCTCACATCATTTTCGTCCCACTGAACTAGTATGCAAATAGATAAACAATCAAGTATATACATGTGCGAATCATAACCAAACCCACGTTCGCCATCCAAAAGTAAGAGAAAACAAAGCGAAATTGCCACGAATAAATACTACGCATATTTTGCCATGGGACGAGGATAAAAAGTAGTCAACAACGTGAATGTCAAGCTTGTATTTATTTATTATTCTAGCATAGGGATGTGTAAACAAGTACACATTTATATTTCATATAATCCCCCTCCCTCTGTTACATCGATTTTAAATAGAAAAACCTATCCTCACAAATTGCAGTGCAATTGTGATAATTACAAATATAATGATGTTGTCGGCTTGGTTAAATATTGTAACACCTAAAATAATCAACCAAACTCCAATATTACAATAGAATCTATAAAAATATTTATTTTCCCTGACAAACCTGATGTGTATTCAATGAAACGTTTTGCGTAAATTCATATGTATAATAATGAAATGGTCGAAATAAATAAAACGCCGAACAACAATGCCACGTGTCGAATGTCGATGCACAATCGAAGTCTATTGCGTCAATTTACCCTCACCCACAACCCAATTCAATTCAATGCGCACGTCAGTGTTCCTTTGTACAAGCGATATTTTTTGATTCCTACATTTATTGGTAAAATATGCATTGCATTTATTCGTTTTCACATTGGTTGTTTGGTTAATGGATGACATACATACACAATGCAGGCGTTGGACGCAATTAGTTCACGTTTATAGACGGCCAGCAGTATTTCATGCTTTAAAATAATTTTTCAAATATAGTGCTGAATAGAAAGCAATAAATTGCGAAAATATCTTTCGACCGGCAACGTGAATATAAGTATCATGCATACTATAATGCAGTGCGACTCCTAAATCACCAAATAAGTACTAGTTAACCATTCAGAAGAGATAGCAACAGCAGCAGCAGCAACGGCGCGTTGATAAAATTTATCGCACGCGCATATTGTTCATCGCGATAATGTGGCCGCGCACGGTGTGCATGTATAAACCTTTAAATAGATTGAATCGCAAACCGAATATTGCGTTCGTTCGTTCGTCCATTCGTTGGTTGGTCTCGTCGTTGCCATTATGCGCGAGAAAACGACCATTTAAACACCACCGCAACGTTGATAGCAGAGTGCATATTGCACGCGCAGGGGGTAAGTAAAAACTGGCTCTGGCCAAAATGGCCCATTGTTCTAGCCAACCTCCCACGCTGCGTTCGATTCGCGATCGAGAGAGTGTGTCCTGCCAGCGCGTGAATTTAGTGCATCATTACGTAAATACGCGCGTTGCGCATCCTGATATTAGCCGATAATATCCGGTGACATGCTATTGCGTCGACTGGTCGGGGAGCATCATCAGCGTTGCGCAATTAATTACCAAGCAGCGCGAAAAAAACCGCATACGCGTTATGCTCTCGCTCCGCACGTGCGCATATTATAATACCTCAAATCTGGGTGGAATGCTATGCGAGTCGAAAAAGCGCGTTGCGCGCACACAAATCACACACCGTAGTGATACAGCACGTAGCAGCACGGCGCGCGCTGGAAATTTACGGCCGATCATATATTTATTCAGTATTTTCAATTTCTTTGCGCGCCCGCACTAATACGCACACGTACCGAGCGCGATGCGTTCGCGCGCACAGATTGAACCAAACCGATATGTTCGAATATGGTAAAGCGTATATATCACGCAGCAGTGGGTGGCGTGGTTGGGTGTGTGTGTGTGTGTGTGTGTGCGAAGGCGCCGGGGTAGCATTGAAGCCGATACATAATGCAAATTGTGCGCGAACGCGCGCGCACGAGCGCAGCTGGCGTGCATCAATCATGGTATCATCGCACAAAACGCGCGCCAAGCAGAAGATGCGCACACTGAATAATTACGATTTCTTATTCCTGCTGCATTGCGCATTCGCCGCCATCCTTCTCTCTGATGATGCATTGATGCATATTTTGTTGCGGCGCAAAGGATGCGCAGGACGTGCAAGGACTGATGATGATGATGATGATGTAGAGAGATATTGCGGTTTGGTTGATTTAATTCCGAGGAACTATTGATTTCTTCTTCATTGTTTCAACTGGATGGAAACTACATCCTTATTTTTAATATACATTGCAATATTTAATACATATTCCCAACTAAATAAGAATAAAATAAAACTATTTATTGAAAGTCGAAATCGATGAATGATTCCAACTAGGAAGAAAAATTCGCGGTGAATAGGATTACAGCATAGTTGCGCGAAGCGCTTTCGCTCTTTTCACGTTTATACACCTACATGCGCATGCTTCGTTCGGGGAATTCAAAAGAAATTTAACCTTGTTGTCGGCTTCTCGGCGCCAGCCAGGTCGGTCGCTTGGCAGCCAGCTTATGGCGAAACAAGACGAAATATAATGATGTTTGCACACTGCTCCAGTTTAAAGCGACCTTCTTCCTGCTTCCCGCCACTATTCACCAATACCACACGTGCGTGGGCGACGGCAGCGGCGTCGACGATGACACAAAGAATACATCTTGGCGTGACAAAAAGACCAAAACGCGACCGTAGCACGCCCGAGCAAATCGCATTACGCACGCTACTCGCCCGCGATGGACGCTATTTCAATGAGGTATTGCTGAATCTCTGACCCAATATCGAATTTACGGACAATGCTCGCGAAAATATTTGGAATTTTCGCCAAACTACATTTTCGAATTAAAATAGTAAAATTATCTAACACTTTTGCTATTTCTCATATGAACCTGTATATTCGGAATCGAGCGTGTGGATGGAATCCAGCCAAAAACGAGCCTTGAAGAAAGGATCACGCCCTGCGCAACACGAAAACGATGCGCAAGGACAAACCGCTGCCTTTGCGCCTTCATTTCCATCCACCACTGCTTTGCAAATATGATTATCGAAGTCGTATGTGCGTCGCAGTGTTTGGTACAACCGGATCCCGCAAATCGTAGGAGAAAATAGGGAATAGTCGTTTTCTTCGGCGCAGCGTCGGCGTCGGCGGGAGTCGGAGCGAGATTTAGTGCGATTTACTAAGGGAGGCCAAATTTAATTAGTGGAATCCGTATTTACGACTGACTGCGTTTTCGGAGAGCGACATACACTCTCCACCAAGCCACCCACACACAAAGGTGCTCGACTCGTCTGCCGGTGCGGTGCCCTTGCGACGAGCGAAAGGTGGCGACTTAACGAGATCCATCTTAAACTGCGCCACCAGCCCCATGCAGTCACCCAGTTGACAGATACGAATATAAAAGCTCACGCGACACGTGCGATGAGAGAAGAAGCCGAAGGAGCTGTGCGAAGCTTTAAGCACGCATGTTTTATGCCTTCTCTCCTTCCCCAAGCGTGCTACCTACCCTCAAGCTTCAATGTTGTGTAATTTTATTTGTCGCTGCACATAACTTCTTGCCACACGCTCATCCCGTGAGGTTTGCATCGCAGCGAGACGATATAAATATATAAATAGTCTCGGCTGATGCATTCATGCGTTGCTCGTGACTTTCTAGCCGAAAAGAAAAACGGTTGGAAAAAATTCGCTCAGGACACACATACTATAAAATGCGCGCGAAATTAAAATTTAATAAAATAAGAAATAGAATGCGCAATGAACTCCAGTGTCGGTACGCCGCGCCGTCGTGTTGATGGCATATTTATAGAGAGATTAAAGTATGTAAAATTTTATGATGCAAATCCGCTGAGCGTAAAGTTGCGTGGCTCAAAAGAACACAAGTTTTGCACGTCTTATTTTCAACCATCCACATTTGATGTCATCCCTGCGTGCATAAATATTATATGATATCATCCCTTTCCGCATGAAGTGTAATTTTTAAATAAACCAATAATCTATGAATATTTTATGGATATGGAAACCGAGATTATTAATTATATCGTCAGTGATACATTATCATTTTCAAGCAAAGATAAATTTCCAATTTAAAAAAAATAAAATACTTCATTCTTTTTACGGTGAAGAGTAAGCGATTAAACGTGCAAGCATCAGTCAATTTCGAGTGGGGTGCCGATGCCGTCGTCTCCACGAAATGTGTGGCTTTGATATATTAATATGGCATAACCGCCCGCCCGTCACAACTCCACCCGCACCGCGCCCGTCTTCACTCGTCATCGGCGCCGCCGTCGCCGTCGCCGGGAATAAATCATCAACACCTGCGATTAACTCTCCGAATATTGGAATGTCACCGCCATGAATATTAATAATATAAACCGAAAACTACCCGCGAGCCCGGCGGAGTGTCATCATCGCGGCGCAACGTCTCCAATACGGAAAGTAATGGTTGTGGATGTCAAAGTGTCGCTCTGTCTCATTCGCCCGATGGAGTCATCCCGGTTTGGCAACTCGTTTTCACCGGGCCGCGCTTGCGCTTTGTCGTCACGGGCAAAAGTTTCCTTTCTTCGCTCGCGCCCACGTGAATCATTTATTTTGCTTCAGTTTTTCTCTCTGATGGCTTCGTGATGGCGTCTGCCGCGGCAGCAGCAGCAGATCTTCTTTCAGGGATCAAAGTTTGTGATGCGAATTGAAATGAGATGGTAGCTTCAAGAGCGCAGCGCACAGGCAAACGCAAAGTTTAAATAGAAAAAAATCTCCCCTCAATTTTCAACGCATTGCCCTCTCTCGTTCGTAGACGCATCACTTTATTAATGAATTTTGATGATGAAACATGTGCGCGCGCGCGTAGACAATATATCGAAGTCGTTTTTTTTTCTTGCTTGTTTTTTTTTCTCAGTGGAAATTAATTTGAAATTAGTTTGTTGCGCACGAAAATTCACGTGTCGTTTATTCCGAATTATGCAAATGCTCTGTACGTAGGAGGCAGCCCCCCGGTTCGCGGCCGGGGGTAAATTTTAATTAAATAATTAAAGGGAAAAATGGCGATGCCAATTAGCGCGTTTTTATAGCCCATATGCGTGTGCGCATTAACGTGTGCGTCGCGTCGCGTTTTTCACATCGCCTATTTACCACGCATCCTTACACATAGTCCATGCCGGTGGGAGGTGCATGCAACCCGCTGAAAATTGCGCAGCCCGCATTTGCCACGCGACTTTTTTTTATGGCCGTTTGCCTAAATGCTCGCGCGTAAAAAAATACAGCCCGCGAACGAGGGCCGAATATTGTGTATTATCCAGCGCGTCGTCGCGTGTGTAATATCCGGCTTCGAAGGCGGCGAAAAAGATAATTAGTCCTCGAGGGGTCATGTGTTTGCGCCAAAAAATTTTCGCAGCTATAACAATTCAACCGAAATATGATCATTTACACCGTGACTTCATTACTTTTGCAAGTATGTGTTAAATATATTTAAAATGCCATAAATATCTTTATGAATAGCAATAAATATGACGCTTTTTGGCATACCAACATCTGATTTAAATACTACTTTACAATTTTGCTTTATAATTGTCAAAAGCTCAAACAAATTGGACAAGATTTCAATTTAAGAATAGTATTTTAGTAGACTTAAATTATACCTTTGTAATATTTGCAATCAAAAGGTTTTGTATAATCATAATGTATAATAATAATAATACATATAACCGTGATTTTTACTTGGTAGAGAAAATGAATAATAACCATTAATGAGAAAGAGAAGTGGGAGAGACGCAGGTGAATTTTATCGCAACGCGCGCGCACGAAATAATTTCACGACGTGTGCAACAGAAACATTTAACCGCACGCGGAAGGGCATCTAAGAGGGCGATTTTTCTTCTGTGCCGCCGACTTTCATTGCTTATAATTTCTATACTTGTGTGCAGGGCGGCTCAATGGCTCAAGTTTCATCATAAATCGTCGACACATGTTCCGCACGCCGTCGCCACCGCCGCTGCCACCGTGCCGTTCGCGAGTGCGGGCAGAGGTGCAATCAGCCGCCCACACAGGACATCACACCACCGCGGTGTGCATGTGTCGGTATGTACGTGCACGTAATAGAAATCTCCTTCGCCGCTGAAGAAGCCGACGACGACGACGACGACGACGACGAAGTAGAAGAAGAGGAAGTGAGAAGAGTACGCGTTGGTGTCGCTGATTAAATTTCGTCTTTGTTAGCTAGTTGTTTGTTTGTTCGAAAGTAATAAGACGCCGGCCGGACAGGAAGGAGAGGGGACGCACGTCGTGCAACGTGCACGTCGAGGATTATTTATGCACTTTGGGGAATAATTACTTACGTAACAATCCGCGGGCTGACCACCACTCGCCCCGCATTCGGGCTGCTCCCCCGGCGACCTGTCTCGTGCTTCGGACCAACATGGGTCAGTACTTATTATTCTGCGATCTGACTCAATTAATCTTAAATATCACCTGTTTGCAATTTACAATATTTGACATCTGCATGGTTTATGCGAGGTTCCCAATGGACAACGAGGACGAGGAAGAGTAGCCGGCTTCCTTTCCTGCGCGTATTAAGTGTCCGGCGTGGTATATATGATGTCTCCAAGGTGGTACGCCTGGAGGGCATTCGGTTTTGTCGCAGGACGTGCGCGCCCGGCGCCTTCACCGGCACGTAGTTGCGAATCGAACAAAGGTTTTGCCATAATTGTGCGAATGTTCGCAAAAGGCTACGCGCTTCCCAACCACTCTTGATTAGAAGACTCAATTATTATCAAAATTGTGTTTTTTTGGTTGAAATTTTGACTATCTTGCTATTTTAGTTACCAACGCACTTGTTTGGATCAACCCGAATCAGTTCAAATTGATCTACGGTTGTTTCTGTCAAGAGATTGCGACTTGCTCATCGCATTAATCTCGCCGCACATTGTTAGTTGCAGATCAGCGCTCTTGTTTCTCCTCCGCAGGCATCCACCAACAGCAGCAGCGCGCGCGAAACAAGACGATGTAATTAATTGGCTCGTGCTCGTGCCGACGCCGACGTGCGTGCGTGCACATCCTGCGCGCACCTGGATGCCGACGTCGTCATCGTACGCATTGTTAACTCGCTGCTGAATACGTGGCCGCGCACACACTATGCTGAGAGTGTGCATAGGTCACTCCCAGATGTTCGCATGAACTTTACGTTTATGCCGCATCTTTATAGTTCGCAGAACACCACCCATCCCCCGTATCTATCCGCACGCCTGGTCACCCGCCCGCTGCTTTCCTCGGATTTTAATTAAAAGCAACATTCTGCGGCCCGAGGGATGCTCCGCGCGCGCGCGCGCTAAACAACATAGCGCGCAAAATGGGGCAGAGGCAAAAACAACGTCTGCGCATAAAATTTGCAACTTGTGCCAAAATATTTTATTAAATGCATTTTCTCTCACCGACCGTCGTCAACATCAAATTCATTTAATTACCAAACTATATAGTTTTTATCATAAAGCAATATAACCTTGTAAGTAAATTGATTTCATCATTAAGATTAGAGATCCTTTAGCTGGCGACGAAGAATCTTACCCGAAGCCGTCTTGGGAATGGCGTCAAGAAGGACAACGCCGCCGCGCAATTGTTTGTAGTCGACGCACTTACGCCCCATGTACTCGTGGATATCATCGGCGGTGAGCTGCGTGTTGCTACGTGGCACAATAAAGGCGCGCGGCGCTTCCCCGGTCCGTTCATCCGACACTCCAATCACGGCCGCATCGCTGATTGCCGGATGGTCCCGCAGCACCTCTTCCAATTCGGCCGGCGCCACTTGAAAGCCTTTCACCTGGACGAGAGCGGCAAGAGTTTCGTAAGCATTTTTTTGACGACCATTATTGAAATGTCGGTTTTAATGAATATGGACGGTAAAGGTATACCTTAATTAACTCCTTCAAGCGGTCCGTGATGAAGAAATGACCGTCGTCGTCGTAATGGGCGATATCGCCGGTGCGCAGCCAGCCGTCCGCCGATATGGTATCTCGATTAGCTTGTGCGTTATTCAAATAACCCTTCATCACCTAAAAATTACCCGCGCCACGCCGACCAAAAACCCGCACGCCGGCGGGCGTTATATACGAGTTCAAAATTCCACTTTGTGCCTTTATTATCCCTTTTCTCCCTCGGCTAGTATGAATTTATATCCGGTTGAAACTTTGCACAAACTACAATCTCCCACCCACCCGCATAGCGTAAAGAATAATGATAATAAAAATATAAAATTTTAACTTTAATCAACTTTTGAAACTATTAATTGACGCGGTCTTTGAAAATATTGCAGTAGAAAGATAAGGGATGGCTACCTGTGGTCCTTTGATCAGCATCTCGCCACTTTGGTGCGGTCCCAACGGCTGGAAAGCTTCGTCGCCGGGCGCGCAAATTTTGCATTGCGTATTCGGCACCACCACACCGCTTCCGCCAATTTTTACTCCATGAGCCAACCTTCCACTTTGGCAATGTGTCACCGGTGATGTTTCGCTCATGCCGTACAGTTGCAGGAGATCTACACGATCTGCGGTGCGCTCCCGGAAGCGATTGATATCGGCTGCTCCTAATGGCGCCGCCGCTGACAAAATGCTCCGCACCGATGACGGTAATTCTTCGAGTTTCAACGCCGGATTGTTCAACATCATCAAAACTGTAAGCAAAATGGATCCACCATCACTTTCATGTTATAATCGGTTTATGGCCGGCAACAATTTGAATTGCCAAATGAACTAATCAGTTTCACGAGTGATTAGGTGCAAGGCGAACTAACTGCGTTAATACAATAAACTTTGCGCGGCAGTTGGGCGGTGCATTTAAGACGCCCCGGCATCATAATAAAATTTAATTAATCAATAGAGGAATTTACATAATAACAAGTTATGCGCGCACGTGCTGAGCGCGTGTGTGTGAGTGAGAGTAAGTGCAACTATGTTATGCTAGTGCGCTTGTAATACGAACCCATCGGCGGCACAACAAACAATATCGACGGCCGCTGGCGGTGCAGTACGTTCGCGAACGCGCCGCTCGTAAACTTGGGCAGAGTTACGAATTTCACTCCCTGCGCGAACAAGTTGATCCCAATTACGCCCAAACCGTACAAGTGGAACATCGGCAGCATAATGGGCACGACGTCTTGGTTGGAACCTGCACGGACATGCATACAACAATAAGGCACGTGTGCAGTGTGGGTGAAGGCGCCGGGCGTCACACAGACCGTGCGTGTCGGTGGTGAGCTTCAGCTCCGGCGCGCCGCATTGCAGCGCGTTCGCCACCAGATTCCGATGCGTTAATTGTACGCCTTTCGGCAGGCCGGTGGTGCCGCTCGAGTACGGCAGAAGAACGACGTCGTCGACGGAGGTAGTGGTGGTGGTGGTGCGCGCGGGCCATTCCTTCGACGTCACCTCGTCGAAGTTTACGCAGCCGGCGGGCGACGATTCGCCGGCCTACCGGGGCATTTGCGGTCGACGGTGGGTGTGGGTATGGGGTGGCAGCAGCGCAGAGAGATAACAAACACGAAACATTTTGTTTGGTGAATATCTAATTTATTGCGCTGCTCACCGTATGATTTATCGTCACAATGGGCACGGACGCCAGTGGTTGCTGCTCGGCGGTGGCGGCGTCGACCGCCTCGCGAATCGTTGAATGGAGCGCGCTCAGCGTTACCACCAGCCGCGCTCGACAGTTGATCAACTGCTTCTTTATTTCGCCTGCGAAATTGAAACGGACAAATATGTATGTGAAGCAAGCGTTTGCCCACTGTTTAAATGTATGAATAATTGCTACTGGCGTTCATTTTGTAAATGAATTAATGAACAAGTTCCAACATTGACTTTTATTGTACTTATTATCAGATTTTTCATAATTTCGGTAATTTATTAACATCCCCATTAACTTTTGAAAAACTTTTTTATACAAAATATATATACGAAAAATATTTATACAAAATTTAAAATTTAAATTCAAATAATATCTAATGTCATAACACAGTAAAGAAGAATTGAATGTAAAAAGATTATTTAATCCTTTCCGATAAGTGTCGTAAACATGTCCGTGGGTGAAATGTGGAATTACTTGCTGTATACGCTGGATTTATTGTCGATACAATGACGCCGGCCTTCATGCCGCCGAGCAATGCGACGAAGTACTCTGGCACGTTGGTGAGCACGATCGCGATCACATCGCCTTTGCCCAAACCCACGCTTTGCAGAAAACCAGCAAACGATGTGCTTTTCTTCGCAATTTGTCCATACGTTAATTTCCGATTTGTTTCGATACATTCCTAACAGGAATCCCACATTAAATTTGATTTACTATTTTAAATACTTATTAAACTTAAAAATGTAAAAATAAAGTTTTATGTGTTCTCCTGATCTACTAATATTTCAATTAAATCACTAATTATACCTCATTAAGTTTAGTATGAATTAGTTGTTTATTTATCTTTTGATAATTAAAAAGCATAAATATGTACCTAATTATTATATCATAATAGATAAGTAAATACTACTATCGAGGAGAGCACTTACGAAAGCAATCTTATCATGCCACTTATCCAATCCGGCGAACAAATACTCATGCAACAATACATCAGGCACATCGACATCGCGCAGCGGCGACGCAATGATATTGTTGTTGCTGTTAAGCGGCGGAATCGTCGACGATGGCAAGTCGGATGCTACCTGAGAGGTGTGCTGCAGCTGACACCGTGTATACCTGGTGGTGCGATTGCAATTAGCCGCCATGAGCGCATCCCACGCATTTGCACCTCCAGGCCGTATCCGGGATGCACCACTCAGACAGCGTGTCATCCACACGGACGATGCCATCGCGCAGCACTGACTTTTCGACAACTTTACACGCCGCAAACTTTCGACAAACTGCTAGACGGCGCGCGAGTTAGGAATGCTGTGTTTCTCATTGAAAGCGAATAATGTATATTGTGATTCCGTAGCAGTCGGGAGTCAGCACGCGTGCATGCGCGAGTTCGTGTTAGCTATTACTGTTCATTATAGTAATAATAATTGAAATAAAACGAATGTTTCAAAATTGGTCGCGAGAATGAGATGGCAAGAAACGAGCGAACGCAAGGCCACACATGTCGCGTGCGCGTGGCGTTGAATAATTTTATGTTCTATGCGAATTCATTTTCGTTAGTGTTTATTTGGAATATTTTTGTAGATATGATAAACGAAGTTAGAAATATGTCTCGCAGGTAATTTTTTTAAACAACGCTATATGGGTTGAGTGTCATATCAATGAAGTGTGAGTTGTGAGTAATGAACAATCAAGGTTATTAAATTAAAAGGTTACTTATTAAAAACCCGTTTATTGCTATGGTAATTAAGAGAATTATATAATTGAGGCTTATAAGATGTCAGCTACCGATTTCAAGTTCATTGCAATCGTAAACTATGCCAAAAATTTTAATAATTGCCTGAGATGCTATTAGGTTGATTCATAATTATTATTTATAAAAGCATTATTCCGTCTTTGAAGTAAAATTATGCGTACTGATAATAATCGTAATATTCGCCATGTTATGGTCAATAACCTTGAGATAGGAAGGATGGCGGCAGTTGAAAGTTGGGGAAAATAGTTCAAAACGGGCTACACAAATCTTGCAGATGAATATTGAAGTAATCGGTCATCGGATTTCGACGATCACGCACTGCGGAGGCGTTCACTGGGGACTTCAATCTCTTTCAAAGATCCTTCATTGTTTTAACAAGCCTGGTAAGATGTGGAAAATAACTGAATGGGTCCCTTCTATGATTTTCAAAAACAACAAAGTCGATATGGAAGTTGTGGCATACATTCGGGCCCACCCAATTGCGTCAAGATTTTGTCCGCTTCCGCCACAGCCACGCCGATCTTCGTCTGCAAGATGTGTGGTCCATTTTGAACATTTTGAACCGTCTTTCACCTTCATTGCTGCTGTTTTTCCCTCTCCGAAAAGTTTTTTGAGATCGCGAAATAACGCTGCTGCCATCTTTCCTTTCTCAATGTAATTGAACAAAATATAGCGAATTGATTTTCGGTACGCATCATTGTTAATGATAGACTGAAGATTACTTTTGTGAAGAAATAATCAACAAGATGCTAATTCCGACGCAGTTCCGCTTCCAATTGTATTAAACCGCCGCTGCTCGAGTCGAATCTGAAGAAAAAGGCCCGTTTGCTCAAACAAGTGCGACAAGTGCATCCGAGTGTTGGCCCGGTGACCAACACCGCCTCAATCCTTCGGAAGAGAACTTCTCCCTGCATCCACCGAATTATGTGGATGTATTCTGCACGAAATCCTGCGACGATTTTAGCGAGCGCATTCATGGACCGGATGCGAATGGCGGCGTACCCCCGTCGCCGCCGCCGCCGAGGATATGCTTGTCGACTTCCCCAATTACGTGAACATGGACTTTCTGCGCAATGACGCCGCCGCCTACGCGGGCGAAAAGAGATTATCGGAAGTGAAAAACAACAAGATCAAGGAGCACGTGGGCCAGTATGTATGTAGACGATGCGGTCAACATCAATCTCGAAGAGAAGAAGCAGATGCTCAGAACAAAAATTTCACGTGCAACAGTTTCCTTGGAACGCAGCATCTCGATCGACTCGAGAAGAAACCGCAAAAACACAAAATAACTTGATTACAAGAGATAATTGTGTTTTATAAATATTTCTATATGAATCGCAGTTCTTTGCACGAATAGCATTTTGTACGTTTTTCGAATTTTTGATTGTAAAAATAAACGGTCATGTTTCGTAAATTGAAATTTGGTCACCCTTAAAACTGTGAGTCAAGAATGTAAGCAACTTTTCATACGTATTTTGTTATAAATTCACAGATTTTAAAGGAAAACCCTTCGAAATGTTTCATTATGAACTACTTCTCATATGTACAATGCATTTTATTATAATATAAACAATCATAACGCATCCACCGTTAAGTTTTTTTTGTCATCGGGAAGAATAAATTAAGGAGAGGAGGCAATTCACTAGGGACAAGAATTTCAGTCGCTAGGGAAAGGCAATCATACGCTTACGAATGCAGTAGGTTTAGGCGACGTAGCTGTACTCCTCGCTCAAATACGGCGTGCGTTCCATGTACTGCTGGTCGATCAACGCCTTAATGCACTTCTTGATCATCGGTATGCTGGGTGCAAAAGAGACTTTCGATTGCGCACATACCTGAATACCAAAATATTAATTAGTACAAGCGGTAAGCTGGATCTCATGGATTACTTCTTGTATCAGTGCTTGAGTACCTTGCGCGCCTTCATAATGCGCACAATCGCCGCCTCCAGGTAAACTTTGCGATCCTCCTCCACCGAGTGAAGCGTGTGCTTCACCTCCTGCGACGACTCCCGCTGCACGGCGGCTGATATGCAGAAGCGCGTCCGCTTGTTCGAGTAGTCCATGTTCAAACATAATGTCGACGTTGGTGTCAGTTCTTAAAAAACACACCGAATTAGTAGTAACCGTATTTCGATTATAAGAAAGGAGAGTTACTTCAGTATCACAGATAAGTAGCATTGAATCAACCACACTGATAAGATGCCGATGGAACTGCTCCTTGTTGAGCAGCAGCGGCTGATCTCCTTGTAGGCGAGCGCGTCCAGTCTCAAGCAGCAGCAGGATGGCCATTTGACACGTCTGCACGGTGACGCCGTACGGACGCTTCAGGTAGCCGATGCGCAGCTCCGCCTGGCACAAATCATGCAGCCAGGTGAGCTTGCGCCCTTTGAAGCGGTTGTAGTAGAACGTCTCGCCCAACGGCCACACGCCCGCCTTTCTGCACGTAGATGACAAAGTTGTTGATGCCCAACTCCACGTTGTCCGTCTTGAGGAACGTGTTGAACTTGGCGTTGAGGTCGGTGCTCACCGACATGTCGGTGAACATGCAATGCAGCTTGCTGGTAAACCCGTAGCCGCACGCCTACTTCAGCCGATTGATCATCGCCTACTCGGCGTCCATGCTCTGCGTCTGCTGGTGAACGAGCCGCTTGGCGAGCATGCGCGCGTAGAACTTCTGGAACACGTCCTTGTCATCGATGTACTTGAAGATGATGATGCTGCGTTTGAGTTTCTCGTCGAACTCCGTTTCCGTTATGCCCTTGCTGCTCTTCTTCAGCAGCGTATCGCAGTATTTGGCGAGGTACTCGGGACTGCGACAGGGGGACGTGCCCTGGTTGGGTCGATGGTTCATCACCGATCTGAACGCCTTGTCCAGCGCGCCCGTAAAGTTCTGGTCGCCGTTGAACACCTCCTGGATCTGCTCCCAATACTTCTGGTATATATATCCAGTAGGTTCTCTACGTAGTGGATGTGTATGTTCTCCACGTGCAGGTAATCGATGGCAGCGAAACCCTGAGATTTGATGTGGAAGAGCACGGCGTCAATGAGCGCGTTCAGCGCACACGGCACAGACTTGAACAGGAGGTACATGTTATTCAGGTCTTTTTTGCGCTCGGTCACCACCATCATGCTCTCACTATGTAGGAAGTTAAGGTGCTCGGCGACCATGTGCTACTCGCAGCGCTGCGTGACTTTCGGAAGGGAGGAGGAGTGCAGGAACTTTTTCGCGCGATGCAGCTCCTCGTCCACCTTGGAGATGACATGCTCCATGTACAAGTTGACATCGCGTTCTTCGAGGCGAGCGGCGTCACGCTTAAAGTGCTCATCGCTCGCGTTGAGAAAGGGCTCCTCGAAGAGCTCCTGGTACAGCTGCAACTGCCCTTTCTTGTAGATCTGCACGTCGACAAAGCTGAGAATTGTGACGCGTACGGCGTCGATGGGGACGGTCAAACGCACCGGTGGCGCGGTCCTGCTCGATCGCCTCCAGCAGCAGCTGCCCAACGCGGCGAGCATACCCGTGCGCCACACCTCCAGCGACAGCTCGTTAATCTCCATCATCTCGGCGTCGGAGGGCTTCTGTGTTTTGATGTGCTGCTGATTGAAGTACCAGTAGAGGAGATCCAGGTACTTGACGCCCCTGGAGTACGTCGACCAGTGCTTGTAGTAGTTGACAATGAGGTTGGCGTCGCCGCCCTCCTGCACCTTGTTGAGCAGCTGCGCCACGTGGTCGATGAGGAACTGCTTGGTTTTGGCGTAGAGGCTATCGGCCAACGACCGAGCCGCGCAGAATAAATACACATCACTGCAAATGAATGCTAAGTGCAGTAAGTGGCCAGCCGATTTGGAAACAATCCAAACAATCTATTTACGAGAAGCAATCGTGCCATGTGTAGCGGGAGACCTCGAGTGTAAGCAATCCCTGAACGGTCTCCTGGAGGTTGATCCAGATCGCGTTGAAGTCGACGCTGATCGGTGTCAGCGACATGATGCCACAGAATGACTGGCCGACCGACTGCAAAAAACGTGCTGTAGTCATTCAAATTGGTATAAAAATACGTCGCGCAATATCAACATCAAAAAAAACTACCGAAAGCCGCCGATTTTCAAAGCTTTTGTATACACCACTAGCCTGCTACACTCTGCTTGTTAATATGCACAAGGAATAACGAAAATTTTTGATTTTTTAAAGATGAATCTGTGTTATCCTGTGTTATTCGTTAATCCGAGGAACCCATTCACCACATTACCTCGGATGAACGGGGTTCTACTGTAATGAAAATAATAAACCGTAATAACCGAGGTTCGGCTTGGTTTCAGTTTCGGCCGAAACCAAAAAATCCGGGTTCGGTCGGGCTCTACTCTTAATTAAACGAATTATTGGAGTTTTCTCCCAATCCCGATGGGGCTATGTTCAAGTTTATGGGTAAGTGTGTAGGCATGGCTACGTGTAGTAGTAGTATTTATTAAAAAAAAAACAAAGAAAGAATGTCTTCTTGTTGCATATAATTGAAAGAGAACAGTTTCCCTTGATGAACTCAACACGAAGATGCGGTGGCTGAACCTGTATATAAAAATTAAAGAGATTACCACATGTTTGTCAAGGTTCTAAATATTACCTTGAGAAATTCCGTAGCGGTCAAGAGATGACAATGGGGATGGTCAATCATCGAATGTTAGCTCCATAATTCCATGAGAACCTGTCTTCTGCATTTTAGCTGGTCTAGCAGCGCAAGCATATTTTTCTGAAGCCGTCTCAGTTAGAGATTCGCACGACGTAAAAGACGAGTTACAATCGATGTCAAATTTTTTTAAAGAGGACGTCTCAGTCTCAAAGGATGAATTTTGAGAAACGGAATGTTTGCGATTGGGATTTCTTTGACGCAAGATACCCTTGGGAATTTGTTGACTGTTTTTCTTTATGGCTTCCAATTCCGGCCTTTTATCTGTATTTGTCGATTCATTATCATCAATATCGCCCGGCAGCTGAGACATGGTTCCAATTTTACGCTTCAGAACCTTCGGAGTCGGAATACATTTAGAAATCTTCGTCTTGA
>JARJDR010012313.1:0-17236 GCA_030264135.1 Myllaena sp. GC000078 | reverse complement strand
TGCCATTCATTCACACAGGTTAACCGGTCGCACAGCGAGGCCGCAGAAGAGAAAGAACGGAACTTGCTGTGCGCGCCAAAGAGAAAGTCATCCGCCGCATGAACGGCGAGAGAGGCGCTCGCATAATTTACAATTATGCCGTGAATGTACTGTTATTACATTTGGCGTGCGCACACGGCGAGAGAAAAAGAAAGAAGTGAATCTCGCGAGCAACAACAACAACAACAACAACAACGACCAACGACAGTTTGCGTTCGCGTTATTAGATGTATCGTTGGTATTATTATTGTCGTTTGCCGTTCATCCGCACGCGCGCACTCAGTAATTCTTGAGCATTCACGCATCCGTCGCCGTCGTTGACATCGTATTGATGCAGAAGAGAAAATGCACAAAAAATACCAGCCATTGACGTTAATTTGTTTAATTATGTTGGCCGTGCGCGATTTGCATGTGCCGGGAAATGCGTAATTTCTTCGTTGTCTTTTTGTCTCGCTATGAAGCTTATGCATGAGTAGGTCTAATTTAAATAAATGATTAAGAGAGAGGTGCTTCCTATGAAGAACATTTAAAACACATGCTGCTCGCAAAACTTATTAATAACGGAAATAATTGATAGAAAATGCTATCCAATAAATTTTAATATGCGAATGGTTCATTACTAACAATTGCAATACTTATTACTTTGAAACCCAATTACTTTTGAATGGATACGATGAGCAATAAAAAGCAAGAGATCAATTTACTGCTGTTGCTTTTGAATCGCATTTCACACGATCTATTATATATAGGACATACATCAAATTTATGTCGGCATACGGTTGTTGATGATGTGTAAATCAAAAACATGTCTCTTGTGAAAGATGGCAAAATAAACGATTGCATTCAGCAAGCTATCTGTTATTGTCCTGCAAAACTTAATGTATTTTCTCTGTGATTTGTTATTTCCAGACTGCCTTCCTAAGTATAGTTCTACTGCCCATTCGAGTGTTGGTAATCTGCACACTGCTAATCACCGCGTGGCTGCTCGCCTGTATCGGCCTGTTTGGCGTCACCGAAGAGGAACTGCAAAAGGCACCGTTATCAGGATGGAGGAGGTGCGACACCCGTGTCTTACACACAGCCATGTTTTTATCTTATATCACTTTAAAAGTTATTTTGGGCTGCACTTTTTATATCTATACTATATTTAGTTTCGCTATGGTTTACACAATTGGTTCTTCTTTATATGCTAATTTTAACATTATTCATGCATTAAATTATACGTTATCTTCACCGAATTTGGTTTGAGTTCTGTTTGATGACACAATTCAATGCCGTAGTTAATTGTAGTTCTATATCTCTGGCTGGGGCAATATATCTCTGTTGCTAGCATGCTGAAGGTGGTGGCGTCGTACCCGATGACGTGGCTCTTCTATGTGGGCGGCTTTCGGGTGCGCTACATCGGCGAGCGGCGACAGCGCGACGACGCCAGCGTGCTGGTGCTGGCGCCGCATTCATCGTTCTTTGATAGTTTCGCGATCATTTGTCTCACGGGGCCGAGCATCGTCGCCAGGGGTGATAGTGCTCAACTGCCCATTTTTGGAAGTAGGTACCTTATGTGCAACGCGCGATCTCTCAATTCCAACAACAAGATTCAATTTTATCAAATGATGCAAACGAATTGGTGATCAAAACACTTCCAATTTAATCGAAATCCCTTTAATGCTATAGCATTTAACTGAATTAACAATTGGTAATTGATGACTTTTAAACATATTTGGTTTCTATTATGCACCAGGTTATTAGTGCTTTTGACTTTGGATTGAACCTTTCTACTTACATTTGGTTGTTGTCTTAAGTCTTTTTTTCCATGAATACCACAGTGTCATCGAAATGATAATCCATCTTTTTTTTTGGGTTTGCTGTACGATTTTTGTTTCCTTTGTATGCATAGGAAAATAACGCAGGTGCTCTGCTATCTCGGCAAGAAAACCTTTGCGGCGGGCGGTATGCAGGTGGTGTTCAAGGGCGAGCAGGCGTCGCGCGAGGAAGCGCCTATACTCGTGATTGCGCCGCACTCGACGTTCCTCGACGGCGGAATCGTGTATTACACTGGTTTCCCGTCAATTATCGTTAGACGCGAAAGTGGCAACAATCCCTACATCGGAAGTAAATGTTTTGATCACACACACCATAGAATTACGCACAGACGAAAGAGAGAGCATACAATCTAGATTCCTAATTATTTTCCTTCCGAATTGCTTCCGAGAAACTATATTACGTAAAATGACGCTGAAGAAAAATGCTTTCTGTTGCGCAGAGTTGATCAACTTTACGCAGCCGGTGTATGTGTGGCGTGATGATCCCGACTCGCGACAAACCACCATCAAGGAGATCATCGCAAGAGCAAAATCGAAGGAGGACTGGCCGCAGATCCTGATTTTTCCGGAGGGCACGTGCACGAATCGCTCCTGCTTGATTACTTTCAAACCGGGCGCATTCTATCCTGGCGTGCCCATTCAGCCGGTGTGCATACGCTATCCAAACAAGTTGGATACGGTTACATGGACCTGGGAAGGACCTAGCGCGTAATTTTGAAATTTTGCCATTCGGTTGCTGGTTTTTTTACAACGAATTTTTTGCAGTTTGAAATTGTTATGGCTGACACTGACGCAGGTGCATAGCTATTGCGAAATCGAATTTCTGCCAGTGTACAATCCCAGCGAGGAGGAGAAACGCGATCCGAAACTATTCGCCAATAATGTGCGCGCCGTTATGGCAAAGTAGGACGTTGTTGTCATGGGTCAGACCACATTAAATTTCAACAATTCTTGTTTTGCAGAGCACTGGGAGTACCTGTAATGGATTACACCTATGACGATTGTAAATTGATGGCCAAGTCGAAGGAAATGAACCTTCCCAATGCAAACGCATTGGTTGAAGTACAACAGTTACGTTCGCGTCTAGGCCTGCTCGAGAGTCGCATGGAAGAGAAATTGATCGAGGGCAGGTCGAAGCGGCATTTCGCGGCGATGTCGTACGGTAGCTTCGTCAACCTGCTGAACATATCGGCGAGCAGTCCCAACGCACAGCATCTGTATCACTTGTACGATAAGGACTCGAAGGGGACCATTGATTTTCGGGAATATTTGCTGGGCGTTGTTGGAATTACCTACCATCACAATTTGTTGGATGTTATCAAATATGGATTCAAGGTAAACTCCTCTTCATTAAGTTTTCTCTCATTTTTATATATTTACACAATTTTGTTATAGATATACGATTCAAGCGGTGTCGGAAGATTAAACAACATCGCTTTCACCAAAGTCCTGATGCATACGCTCGCCATGGCCGAATACGAATGCCACGAATTGTATTTCTGCATTGATGTAGTGCAAAGTGGCTACATCACATTTCGTGAGTGCTGCAGTGTAAACTGAGGATTCCGGAATTGTAAGCAATTTGATTCCAGAGCACTTTTTGGCCTACGCCGAGAAGAAAGCAGAATTTGCGCACCTCTTCAGCTTGAGCAAGGACGAAATTACCAAAGCGCGTAATGGCGGTTAAGCGGACATGTGCACAAGGAGCAGTTATGTCATTATGCAGATGTTGCTTGAAACTGCCCCTTCAAACCTTCATATACCTACGAGGAAGTTGACGGATTACAGCTGCCACACCATAATGAATGTTAGCATCATTCGCGTTTCGATGAGTCTTCTACTGACTAGGATACCGTATTTGAATCTAGTTGATGTCGCATCCTACACGCAGGTAGCACTCAAATTAAGTATTGTATCCTCGTTCCTTCTTAGCGATCGAAAGAAGGTTTGATAAATGTGTCAAATAAACTGTTTATAAATGATTTACCGATAGCAATTTAAGAAGAAAACTGAAATCAATGTGAATAATAGAGATATATGTTTATCTACTACCATTGTATTATACTTAAATGTATGTGTTGTTGTTTACTATTGTCCTACTTTTGTTTTGTTTAGAAGACATTTATTTTTTGTTACATTATTTTTTTACGGATGAAATTTTGCACAACGGCAAGTTGATTTGTAATTCACTGTTATCTTTACGAGAAAATATGTCAACTATTTTAATTTATTTTCAATAGAGTATTATTTTCTGTAAGATGAAGTTTAATTCACCATAGTTGCTTTGTTGGAAATTACTCTAATTTTGAATTGAATCGAGTGGTTTTCAAACGAACAAGGAAAAGAAACGCGGTAAGTATTAGAAACAATGAATACAAGGCGTGATATGTAATTGCACCTGTAACTAATTGCATCCTGGTGTGTGTCAAACCAGTGCAGTGGCATTGTAGAATGCGGAAAAGTGCTTGATAACATATATCAATCTTATTAACTTAACGCATATTGTCGTAGCGTTGATTGCGTCATTAAAAGCATCCTTTATTTATGCATACCAATAATATTCCGTATTATTTATACTAGAACATTAATAAAACAAGCTTAAAATTTATGAAAATACTTTGAAAACGATTAAAATATTTGCACTCGCGTGTCACTTATAAATGAATACGTGTATAAATTTTATAGCTTTCGCTTTATCTTGCACCAATTAAATAACAACACTTTTGAATATTCATGGAATTCAAGTTAAAGGCAATCGGATTTAAATTAAATTAATTACATCGCCACGAGCAATGTAACAATTAGAATGCAATATAATGGAAGATATTGAGAGTGGTTTCAAGTGGAAGAGAAAGACAAGGCGATTCGGGCGGGTATCCGAGAGGAGTCGTTTGGAGAAGCGATTGCGGATGGCGGAAACCTTGCGTTGATCAACACTTAGTCACCCATTTCATTTCAATTTCGATGCCGGCATTAATTAGTGAAATAATTAGACGCACGAGGTCGGCGGCAACGGCTTATTACGAGATCTGCCTTAATTTTCCAACAATATGGTAATGACTACAACTGATTAGTTAAACAATAATATCACAGTATGTGTTCATTGTCACTCTCGACCAGCGGCGATGGTTCATTAGACCTGACCGTGAAGTCTTATCTCTGATGCGAAGGAGGGCAAATCGGAGGCTGGTCAAAATGACCACTTAACGTTCTAATTGCGCATGTAATTTTGTGTTTCGCCGTGTTATGCGTCAAATAATGGGTGCATTTACATTTATAATTAACAAGATTGCCATCCAGAGTAATATCTTTTATCAAACATAAGAAAAACCAGTAACAATGCTATACTTTAAATAATTGTTTTATAATAACTATATCCGGTTTAGCGGAATCATTCTGCCACGTCGAAAGACAATTAATACGGAAGGAATAGTGTAGTACATGGAGGTCGCGCCATTACATTTTGTTTGAGACGCGAATTAATTGTTTTTCAATACATAATACATCCATGATTGCGAATTGTTGATGATTAAAAATCATTATAGGTATTTGACGCGAGGAATTCTGTCCGTTACCATATGTGAGTTTATACTTAAAGTCAGCAGGATTATGCACGAGATTTCATGTATTTCGACTCATTTGACCACGCTAGAAAGGGATTATAAACAAAATTTATAATCGAATCAAGCCACTAGTTAAGATAGCTTGTGGTAGAGTGGTAGGTAGTATAGGGAGTCAAGACAAATCGGATGCAAAAAAGCCGATCGAAATTGATCCATTACTTCCGGAGTTTAGCTTTTAAAAAGTTTCACTACATTGCGCAAAATAATTGCAAGTGCTAAAGGGTTAATATTTTTTATGTACATACATACACATTTTTTTAAATTTTAAAGTTTTAATTATCAATATATCACATATTGATTGAATACTCATTCTTCATGAGTCAGCTGTAAAATAGGCGTATGTTCTCATCCGATTAATTATATATTTATGATAAACGATAACTTCCTCAAAGTCAATTTATTTTCGAGGCACGACCTTCCATTACTTCATTTGTATCGATAGTTCGGATTTTATATTGATGATCTATATCTAAAATACCTATTAATCACCGCCTTATATGGCATTGTTTAAACCTCTAAATAGTGCGTGCATGAATTGTTCGTAAAGGAACCGTGTAATTTTCAAATCTAAATCAAACCTTCATCTGTTACATTGATGTCAATTCATTCCTAACATTAGTGTGGGTTGTTAAAATTAATCAAATCTAATTACCTTACGTTTTGCGATTCCTTTCATCTTAATTATTATAATTTTATTTTCATATTCATGATAATTAAATCGAATTAATAATAATATTTTGATTCTATAATTCGCTGTTCTTGAAGAAGGCTGAATAGAAAGACACAAACTGTATAATAAATTGAAAATTGCAAGCAGTAAGCATTTCAATGTTATTTCTATTTGTTCAGAAAAAAAAAAGAGAACACACGCCATAATTACTAATTTCAATCAATTATTGGTGATCGAATGTCATAGATGATGAGATCCATTGCTTACGATCAAGTTCAGCCGTCAAGAAATAAAAACTAGGACAATGGCGCAAAATAAATACTGGTGCAGCCGTCAAGAGCATTTCTTTCTGCAATTTCCTATCATCATTTAAATTTAAGTATGGATATTGCCAGTAGCGAGATGAAATGCAAGGCAAAAAGAACCGCAAAACCTTGTTGAATCTGCCATGCATGTCTTGTATAAATCTTATTTAATGCACGTGGAAACAAGTCAATAACGCACTGCTTCTCTCATGCATAGGCCTGCTGCAGCTTATTATTTATTTATTAGGCACTGGCGCACTGGGAAGTGAGTTATAACAATGTGGATTCGTGTTTTGTGGTTTCCACGCATCGATGTTAATCATTAACTGTTTACTTATGTCTTGCATTGCAGTCGTGTTGGGAGTTGAACGCATATCCTTCGACTTTTGGAAACAATCAATCTTATTCAGCAGGTCGCACTTTATTACAAAGTAATTATTTTTAACTTCCGGTTAACTTCCCTTATGCGTATCTGAAGGTTTATATCTATATTGAAATTAAACGCTTCACCAGTATTGGGAACTAATAAAACAATTCAAGTGGTTTGATTTTATCTAAATATGTTCCGAACAATATACGGTAATAATAATTTGATGTAATAGGAAGTAAATGCATAGTTCGATTATAACAAATTGATTGTTTAGTAAATTAGTTTATTAGTTAACTAACCGCAACGTAATTGAGTGGAGGGTAAATAACCGAAATTAATTGCATATGTTTTAATTTAAAATAGAATGTATTGCTTCCAAGGATTGCAAATGGTGATGCTTTGTGCGAAATTATGTATGTACCTTGGAACGATTCATTCACCACATTGTATGGTACCGTATAAAATTGATGGGCATCTTAAATCTATATGCATGCAACTGATTAATAAAATAACCGGATGTAGGTGTCTGAAAAAAATATATACAAGCAAGGATCAATTGCAATAAGTTTATAAATCTCATAATATGCAAAATATAAAGACATAATTACATGGTTTTAATTGTATTGAGTGTAAACAAAAGACCTCTAAGGTTTAATCTCTAATTGTAAGATGTAAAAAAGAAATTACTTCCGTGTAGTCTTGAACTAGCTCATGCGTAACACTATATTTTTTCCTTTAATACCACCAATCAAATAACTCCACAATCAATGATCTACAAATACTAATTCAATTTTAATAACAAATAGTAATCTAAATTTTTCTATTGCTTGCAATATGTTAATCAGGTCCACACAGAGTAAAATTACTTAAATATATGCGTACTTACAGAACGTGACGAGCGCAATTATCTCTAATTGTAATTAGAATGTAAAACAACGCCTTGTAGGCATTATCATTACGCGCGCCGGCAAGCCGTTTGTTCGTCCGCATTTGCGATTTGCACACGCCATCAAGTAAAACACAATTAAATAATCAAGACGTCCACACTGCGCTTTCATTATATTGTTAATGAAATGTAAGAAAATATTCTGTGGGAAAATTGCGTCAAGGATGTGCAAATTATTCAGAAATCGTGATCGAATTGTCAAAATCAGATCAATCTTCGTACGAAAATACGTACTCTTGCGCGCTGCACATTATTATGCCGTTCGAAAATCGCTCAACAGATTCAATGCCACACGCCGCGCACTGCGACACGAGAGGGACATTGAGAATAGATTTATTGATCTTTCATTAGACGCACGTCGAGAGGTATATAGGTAAATGAATGGCGCGACGTAATTGTCGATTATTGTGCTCCGCAACGGATTTACGGCTATCATTGTCGCCCACAGCTACATACCTATTATTATTATTTCAAATGGGCAGATTAAATGTTAAATGAGACATGGCTTGCGTTTACCATTTAAGTAAAAGTACTGCGCCGTTCACCATCCGGGAGAAGGAATTTTAAGGACTAACACCTCACTAATAATATATCATTGACGCATATGGGGCTATTAAATTATTTGCAGGCTCATAAAATTGAAATTTGAGATATATGTTGATTTGATTTGACATTGAGAAGAAGTGCACCGGATTTATTAAAGTTTTGTGTAGATTAATGATTATGCATGAAGAGGAAGAGATTGCGTATTAATCTGATATAGGAAATTTCATTTAATGCACTAATGATAATAAATGAATGTAGATTATGACGTTTAAATAGATTTCATTGGAGCGCAAATAAAATATATCCTTTATTTTGTAATATAACTTTTTAATTTCTTTTTAATGTGGTAAGGAGCGTGCTTGACGACAATCGACTTGGGTTCGTTATAAACTTGTTAATTTACTCTTGGTTTGCTGTAGAGATAAAATTATTATTACAATTTTTGATTACGTGGAAGTTTATTAGTTCAATTAAGGGAAATGTCTAATCTTCTGATTAACTACATTCATGGTAGCTACCATAATGCGTCATTGCGGCAGGAGCCACTAACATAATTAAATTTTCATTTCGCTTTCGAAATGCCAGCAAATTACCTGTCGTCACATCTGCGTGCTCAATGGTCTTCAGCTCGAAATGTAATATATTACCTCGACGTCCTCATCCTCATCTATGTTTGGTGCACACATGTTGTTTGCTTCAATTGGCTTTATTTAATATCATTCATGTATAACGCAAATGAAGAAATTCTTATATTTTACAAATACTTCAGACATGTATGAACAATTTCTTTTACTTTCTTTGCTTTACGTGCATCACAAAATACGTGGAATATTTTATGATTCATCTGCTTAAATTTTATTTAAATTTGCACAACTTTCAAGACGATAGTAAGTATTTTTAAAGTAAATGTTATACTAGCTATTGGTGGTAACGTTGAATGTGATAATCTGTATCTAATTGATTGTACAAATGCAATTAAATTATAGTCACTGTGGAATAGTTTTTTTGAGATTGTTTAAATAAGAAATTGTACGAAATATTCTTTGCAAATAAGAATATTTTCTTCTCATTGATAAGTATATCTACTTAGTCTAGTTAGCAACCTGCTGCCGTATATTTCCCTCCACGCTGGGGAAGTTTCAAGGCGACGTGTGCGAGCTTGCTTGTAGCGCGCACGTAACGCACCTGCCGGACACAACCGACATTGTCCCACACACTCGACTGGCCGGCCGCCGAACAACAATAATAATAATTGTGGTGGTATTGCCCCATACTATAAAAACGTCCCCGATCGTCCATGGCGGTTTAGTAATCGGCCGCACAGAGCGGACACACACCGTTCTGCGCGCGTGTCAATTGCACTCGCGCCCGCAAAACGCACACGCGTCTCGCGCCTTAGGATTGATCGGCCGGATTATTAGCAAGGCGATCGCGCCGCATCGCTTTTGATTGTAATCGGCGATTAGCCTACCGCTGCTGCCCGTGCGGCGTTCAAAATTAAATTATACACTCATGCGGTAATTTCAAATTCTGTGTCAGTGAGTGTGGTGTGTCTGTGCTCCTCCAAGACTTCTTCTCTTGCATCTTTCGTCTTGTCTTCTTTATTGGCGTGTGATACTCAACAGAATGCCACCACAAGAAATCTACACTTGCCCCGCGGAGGAGTCGCCAAAGACGAGTCCGGCGCACGCCAACAATTTGGAGAGCATCCAACCGCCAAGTTTGAAAGCGGATAAATTGGGCGGTTTTATCAACGAGGGTTATATGAGCGGTCAGGGAGACGGCGTGAACCCGAAAAGCTTGAGTATATGCTCCGCGGAGGATGTTGTCGGCAAGGGCGGAGGAGGAAGCGGAAGTGGAGGCGCCGGGAGTGGTGATAAGGACTCGTTTGATTTTGATGATCTGCTACCGCATATTGGCGAGTTTGGCCGATATCAAGTGATGCTTTTCTTCATGATGATACCGTTCGCTTGTTTCGTCGCGTGGGTGTATTTCACGCAGATTTTCATCACGCTGACGCCGGAAATACATTGGTGCTGGGTTCCAGAATTAGCTAATCTCACGCAAGAAGAAAGGTAGGAATTCTACAACTTACAAAGCTTTTGGATATTGAAAAATTTTACTTGGAAATTATAAAAATACGTGGAAAAGTCATAAAATATATAAATAAATCATAAAGTTGTTTGTATTAGCTTGCGCAAGGCAATCAATGTTTATAGAGATACATTATGATGACACATTCACACATTTCCTTGTACTAGTTCCTTTATTAGATGTTATTTTAAATCAATACGAAATGTTGGCGGTCAGGAAAAGCATAAAATTGGGTTAATAATATCGTATGTCTTTTTACTTGGGAACTTGAACAGTTAAAAGCTTCACATAAATGTTGTTGAATTTGTGACCTAATGTTAAGCTTACATGAAATGAAAATATATTCAATGTTACATAAAAATTATAATATTTGAATCACTTTGAATATTCCCTACTGTTCACATTGAACTTATGAGTATTAGCATATTACGATTTGAACTGCTATTTGTTACGCGATTAATTAAATAATTTTCTACTGTTATTCATTATCCCGTTCACAATAGATTCAGTTAGCGGATTTAAAATAAATCAATAGCATTATAATCAACTCATGAATATTAAAATAGTCGCTGCAAATAAGTGGAGAATAAATTAATTAGGCAGATTTTTCTTCTGACATTTGCCGTGAGGAATTATCCTATCATTTTTAAAGTAATTGTAATACATTTAGGCCTTGGATGCATATAGCTAATGATTCTTCAATTCTACTTCATTTTTATTATTACACTAGATTGCCTTTGTTGTCGTTAATTGGAAAACCACTTTCGTTGGAGATCAGTCAGGTGGAATTTAAGAGTTATTGAGCCATTTGTTTATTTAATATAAATAATGAATCCGGTTTGCTATCTTGACGCAGAATGTACTTTCAATTTTCAACCTTAAATATATTAGTCAGTAAAATGCCTGGATATCATAATTAATAGGATCCGTGCAGTGTTTACGGCCAAATCGTGTCAATTCTGACAGACTAATCGCTAATATTTATTATCCCCTAATGTGGGCACTTAATCTTATTATTATTATAAACAACAAAACATTCTTTATGAATTGCTCAACCTCAACCTAAGTTACTATATCTTCGTTTATAGTGATTTGTAGTTATCAACAAATAGATCGAATTTATGTGTGACTGTTTTTAGCGTATTTCCAATATATGTCGATATTTATGAATCCAACTTTTATCCAAGAACAAAACGCATACGATTTTACTTTAAATCCCCAAGACTTTTGCTTTTATGCATTGTTATTAGCAGAAGCCAAGCAAAAGGTGCGCACTGATGGCAGTGGCATGCTGACGGAACGACATTGACCATGTTGCTTGTTGCACTCGAAGGTCCCGACACAAAATACACGCCACGGCGCGCGCGCTCACCGGCTTACGGAGCAAAGAGCAATTTGCAGCCAGTGATTGGCGTTATAACCAACGCTACATACGCTACGTACGGTTACGGTTATGCGCTGGCTGGCTGGCATATCCTTCAGACGCACATCGACCGTGTGTCGAAACTCGAATTGGCACTGTCATAGTATTAACTTATTTGCATCGGTGTTGTATACCATTTTCCGCGTAGGCTTTGATGAATTGTGTGCGTGAGCCAGCGATGAAAGGAAGTTGCTACAATTTTGTTTTGCTGCTTGAATATTTATTGCTATATTTTTTTTATCGCCGTGAACGTCTTCTTTATGTGGCTTGCATGGAACGTTCAATTTGTGTATCTTGTTTTATAATTTATACACTTATCAGTATTATAATAGAATGTAATTTTACAAATATAAGAATTTTCCGTATATTTGCTACTTAATAGCTATATTATTACAAGATCTAATTAAAATTTTCAATGGAACAGCTCTTAGAGTAATCAATGTTATAAACATTATCCGATAAATGTCAGATCAGTTATTAGATTATTTCTCTTAATGACTAATCTTTCTAGTGTACAACTAGTTATTAACACGAACACTATTATTATTAAATGATTCTAAACTTACGGAAAATTACTATGCTTCTATTTTTAAATGAATTCAGAATTTCTATATACCTATCGTTAAACTAATATGATGCGAGAAGAGTACATAAGGAAATCTATTTCTAATTTGTAATATAAATATTGATGCCATATTTTTATATCACATGTCCAATAGACTTGTTAAGTGTTGTTAAGTGTTGTATTATTACAGTTACCAAATAGAAATTCTGTTACTATGCGAATCTTATAATTGCATTATTTCTAAAATATTTCAAAATACAATGGCATTTGCAATGATAACATTGTGGCATATAGTTTGAAATATTATGTGGGTGCTTTATAAATTAAATTCTGATTCAAATTTATTAAGCAACACCGACTGACGTTAAAGTTATAAATTTTTCTTGCAGTACGGTTACGCACATCCGTACCATATTTGCAGGATATCAACCCACGTGTACCAGTATAAACGCTAAATAGCAAATTGAGATATACATAACTTATTATTTATGTCAAATTAACACATCGCTTTTATATTACGCTCGTACCGTGTAAACATTCTTATATCTCTTGTGGATGACAAACGAGCGCAAATTGTATTTTCAGTGCATTTGTATATCGCAGATTGATCTCACCCGGAGCTTGTTCGCAAATCGCAGCTAACCAGCGTTATGATTAAACGTTTAATTATGCGGGTTGGCGGCAATCGGTGGTCGCTAATAACAACACAATGCGCAATCGCATTCGCAGGCGCGTAATGGCATTAGCGTTATGCTCTGATTGTGTGAACTTTGAATTGGGTCGCGACGATGGACAACGTCGTTGTCGACGAATAAGAAATAAAATAATCGTATGCAAAACGTCCGCTTTCAGCGCGTGTACTTGACTTCTGCATCTGCATAAAACAGCTGTTTACTTACATGTTCGCACATTCAACGTACAGAGTACATACCATAAACGCGTAAACAATACAATTAAATCAATTAATGATGAAAATCGTTATTGTCTTGAGAGTTAATACTAGAGAAAACGATGTAAAAAAAGCGGAGTAATGTTGCGAAATGATGCATAATAAGTGGGTATATAAATCATGAGGAATATTGAAATGCGATAATCAATTTTAATTATATATGCACGTTTGCAGAACTCACCTATATGGTTTATCTCAATTAATTAAATGCGGAGTGCGTATTTTATGCATAATTTCTATTAATACTATTAAATAAATGTAAAAATTGTAAAATTTAATGTTTATTTCTTTGATGAAATGAAGTCGTCTAATTATAGGAAACAAATATAGATTAGGTTTACAACTTTATTACGATATTAAGGTAAATGGATATAAAACCAATAGAGATCAAGGCATATTATCTTACGGTCGTTGTGCAATACTAATAGTTTTTCGCGGTCATGATCTACTCGATGTATATGCATGCTCAAGTTGCATCTGGTTTCGTTTCTAATTAGCACACGGTAATTACTTATTTGCACTATTACGACTGGCTAAAGAACTAAACTATAATATTTATTTACATTTGTTTGCTTCTTTATAAGATTCTCATTTAATCAAATAATTTCTTTTAAAATGCAAGATAAATGAAATTGGAACAAGATTGGTTAATTTATGTTTATGAGAAATCTTTAAATTGCTGCATCATAGAAAGTGGTTTCAAACAATGTTAAGCAATTAGATTAATTATTTGATTTAAAGTTTTTTGAGTAATTTAATACTTCGCAAAAATAGTCACTTGTTATGTAACTCTTTTACCATATAAACTACATAATGTCAAAATGGTTTTTTTAATAGATCAAACACAAAAACTAATTATAATAACAAATGAGATTATACGCACACGTTATAATATTCGCAATAAACAATGTATTCCTATGCAGTTAAAATTACATGATGTAACAATATTGAGCAGTTCAAAACGATTAATTGGTCCGACAATTAAGCAACATCTCATCCCGACACGAGTTTATCCGTAGCTGCATGTCAACGTTTATCAATAACAAAAAGCGACAAGATGCATAAATGCCTAGACAAGGAATCACCATCTATCAAATTATGTGTATTTTCATTCATGCATCGTGGACATAATTGCAATTTACATCGCGCGTCTGACTACACAACTTAATAACTATACACAGTGCGCAACAATAACAATTATTATGATAAGTATGCTTCTATTCAGTGTACTTACTTGCCTGCATGTATAAAGTTATTATTTGCTTCTTTGGCGCTTACTTTGTGTTCACATCAGTAAAATCGTGTCTAAGAAAATCACCATCAATGATTGTTTGCGAAAATAATAGAAAACCTGAATGGATAATGCATCTATGATATAGTAGCACATAATGTGCATTGATGTCATCTGACATCGTATGCGTATTGCTTTGATAATGAAACGATGGCGTTGAGTAGCACGTTTTCCTTGGGTTTTCTTTGGCGTCGAGTGCATGTGTGCTGTGCGTCGCATAACAATCTCTACTCTACACTTCAATGCGCACGCTTCTATCTAATTAGTTGCTCTTTTGTGTTGAATTTACGAAATTGAACATCTTAATATAGTGTTGTTTGTTTAGTGTTACATCAATCATAAAGTAATGCAACAAATTGACAAAAGTGGCTTGGAATATCCATCGTATAATAAACCCGAAAAGATTGTAAATCCCGCGAATATGATTCAAAACTCAAATTGCCTCTCATGATTCATACATGTCCAGCTCTCATTGTCAGTTATAATTTAAATCATACAACGTTTAAAAAAATGACGCATTTGTCGAACATCTTATTATGTTACGCTATATTGTAGCACTTTAATCAGTGGTAATTATCTATGTATGGCGAATCATTGTGGAATCCCGTGTTCTCTTAATGGCAATAACTTGCCTCTGGTCAACAAGCTAAAAGCAAATAATAACTTAATTCGTGGAACTGCATTTTTAACGTTTATTTTGCATATCTTATGCGTCGAGATTCCTCACAGTCACAACATCCTCGTTATGAGATTGATTGATTTACATTTGAGTGGGAATTACCCACCGGCTGCGCATTACGCATAAAGGAAATCACAAATGTGATGATGATAGTTTCAGACGGCTCCGATATTAAATGAATTAATCAAAATCAACTAACTCACTGATTAACACCACTTTTATTAATAGTACTTGGCAGCGTAAATACTTATAGCAAGATTTCTTTTCACACTGTTTGTAGTAATTATAACATGTGTTTCAACAAAAATTGGCCACTACTATTTGTTACTTAATTAAATTGTTATTTTAAACGTTTATTATAATTACATTTAATGACTTTATAATATGCAATAATAATTTTTAGACACACGTTTCTAATAGACGTTCTGCGATTTTGCCAATAATCTATATTTTGAACTCAAGGTCTCATCTGTTAATGTAGGAGCATGGTAAGAAATAAACAAATAGGCGGGTGAACACGCAAAGAGGCGAAACTTATATGCTAATGAGTAATTAAATCATTATCAAATTACGTTAACGAAACATAGCAAAAATGTAATAATTTGACATTGTGACTTTCACGCCTGCGCGAATGAATATGCAAACGATCTTGTCCTCTATCAATCAAACAGGAAACAATCAAAGCCGATTTTACCATCCGTCCGACGATACGCATGAATGATTTTGTCTAAGCCGCAAGTCGTTAGAGTCGTAAAATATAACTATGTACAGTGACTCAGATCATATAAGAGTCAATGGCATGTAAAAGACGTAACCGCATTGTTCTAGCTTGCACCTTGTACAAAATAGCATTCAGAATGTAGACAAATTTCACGATTGCAAAATTCGCGAACGATTCGCTCCGCACTCGGGCGCTAATTCAAATTCGTTCATGCTTATTATTCTGTTTAGTGCATCAAATTAATACAAATCTAATAACAAATTATCATACATCAATAAATTATTGTATCCAAACATATTTTGTAATGATATGAACAAATTCTGAGCAAATGCATTTTATAAATTGGGTAACAATTTGTATTTATGAAATTTTTGGGATTCAATGCAATTGTTTATAGCTGAAGAAAAAATTGGAAGACACCCAGTGTAATTTTAAATAAATACGCGTATGAAACGAACGTCGTCGATTATTGTTGTTAATCACCTTGAATCGCATTATTCTGCATTCATTACGTGAAGAAATCGCCCGTTTATGTGAAACGATTAACATTAACACACTTTAATGCCGACCCGACTCCCATCTACGAGCATTCGTTCTTCCATACACAAGCAACAATAATACGGCTAGGACGATCGCAATTATACGTATAACCAATTGTGTGTGCGCTCACGAACAAATCGCTTGTAATCAATGATTAAATTTATAAATGAAATACAAATATATTTGGGATAGTAATGATTCGATAAATAGTATTATTTGCCCTAACAAGGTGCGCGCACCTTGCTGCAGATCATATTGTTAATTAATTATAATTATTCATCTCAACGTATGCTAATATTGCTGAAGTTAAACGACCGCACTGTAATGCACTCAATTTGACTAAAACGCGTGCAAATGTATTACTCGGTTATTATTTATATGGTCGCGTATCGCAAACGTATCGAATTAAAATTATAATTGATTTTATATGATAATTTGTTTCACTATTCAGGGAGTTGTTGCCTTACTATACGAATACTGTGTGTTTAAATATTAGGAAATGGTAACAATTCAAATTGGAATTGGTTAATTTGCTCGTAGCTAGTGTATCGGAAATTATAATTATTTCTATTAATAATATAGTTGTTAAAACCGCCGAGCGTTTATTTCATTAGCAATTTACGCGTGTGATACATCGAAGGTTCGACGTATTGTA
>JARJDR010012309.1:0-10345 GCA_030264135.1 Myllaena sp. GC000078 | reverse complement strand
TGTAGAACACGTTGGAGAAGTGCTGCGTGTGCACCGAGCCGATTTTAGACCGTATTCTACGCGCGACAGGAAAGCCCTACCATCCGAAATGCTTCACGTGCGTGATCTGCGGGAAGAGTTTGGATGGGATTCCATTCACAGTTGATGCAACCAACCAGATTCACTGCATCGATGACTTCCACAAGTAAACCTCCTCGATTCTAACTTATTATTAGATTTGTACTTATTGTTGATTGTAGGAAATTCGCGCCGAGGTGTTGCGTATGCAAACACCCCATTATGCCCGAACCCGGCCAGGAGGAGACCGTGCGCGTGGTGGCATTGGACCGCAGCTTTCACATTCAGTGCTACAAGTGCGAAGACTGCGGTTTGATACTGTCGTCGGAAGCGGAGGGTCGTGGCTGTTACCCGCTCGACGATCATGTCCTCTGCAAGAGTTGCAATGCTAAACGCGTGCAGCAATTGACCAGTCACATGACGACTGAACTATAAACCTATCATCCTACAACATTCCAGTTTTCATTCGCAGTTTTTTTACTGGCTCAACTAAACTATCGGAAAAGCTGATAGTCTTCATTAGAGTAGCTAGAATAGATTCTTATATGTGTATAAAGTTTTTGCCTAGCAAAAACAACGACGAATGCATTTCGCGGCTACGTATTTGTTACTACAACGATTTACATTTGATGCGCAACGTGCCAATATTATGTGATTTTATCTTTAATTGTAATTATAGAGTTTTATTTCTTTTTGGTGCTCCCCCGTCAAGAAGGTCACCTTTTCCAGGTTATGTACTACTAATCTACTAATTTATTGTACGATTTTGTATATTGTTTGATAGTTTGATTTACCTACTTTTTGGTACGTACCAGAATTTCGCAGCTAAATTAGACGAGTGTATTATGCAAACGCACAAGAAACAACCGTAAATGTAATAAAAATCGAATAGGAAATATCTTGTCTATGGCTTGAAGAACCTTTGTACCTTTGAACCCTTTGAACCTTTGAAGAAAATACGGAAAATGAAAATTTGTTATACCTTGAGGACTCGTTCGATCGCGGCCAATGGGTAGTTCGGTGGTGATTTGGGTGGTGATGGTGGTGATGCCCGCATTGTTGAACAACCGCGTTGCACTCTTGAACTAACCCCAAATTTCTTCCGCATCTTACCACCGCACTGCGAATAGGAACTAACGTTTGCAGTACGGTTGATGGCGTGTAGCGAGGGTTTGCGGATAGTTCTGCAGGATATACGCAGAACGCCAAGGAAGTAAGCGATGAATGATACGTTTTGCACACGATGTGGACACGGAGCACGCGACACAACTGAAACGATTGAAACAATTGAAAGCGCAGTGCTGCAATGGCCGACCGCCGACCATCAATGTGGAAGTTTGACATCTGCGATGTTGCCAATTCTTCCCCCAATTTAACGGTTCTTTTTCGATTCAAATCTAGTGACTTTTATAAAGCAACGCTGTTTATCGTTTATAATCGATAGAAAATGAATTATAGAACGAAAAACTAAAGACAATCAGTGTAAAAGTTACTAAATAGTGACTTTGATCGGATATTTTGACATTTCGATGTTTCCTTGGGCAATGACCGATAATTATTGATTTATAATCGATACCTAACCTATTTATAGAGGTTTCTTGGAGGATATTGTAAAGTTGAATGTCCTCCTGGTCAGTTTTCCGTTAAAATGCTCAAATTGAATCGAAAATTAAAAGGAATTCAAAATAAATGTGTTGTTTATTGTTTTGAATTGCCTGCCAAACTGCAAAACTGCTGATCGATCATTGCGTACTTCTATTGCTGCAATTGCAAACCTTCACCTTGCGTCCGAACCAAACGCGCGCGTGCAACGCAAAATATTTAACTATTACGTGCGCTGCATTAATAATCGAGCCATCAATCAATGCGTTGATTACATATTTACTTTCTCATAAGCGCGCGAATCAACCAAATATTGCCATTTAGTATAATACATAACAAATTGCTATGCGTATAAAAGACGGCCATAATCCGGATTGAAATTATCGTGTTCTCCTCGTTAGCAACGTCAACGACAACATGAATCCGAAGGTGGTCCTTGCTTTCGCCCTGCTGGCTATTGCCGCTCATCAGGTAAGCACACCTAACCTCAATTGGGTTAAATCTAACCTCAATCTAACCTCAATACTTGATAATTATACGGTTTTTAACGGAATGACTTAATTTTTTCAAGGCAAACTCGGCCGCTTGTCTATGCGGACTGGGCGAGGGCAAAGACATCTGCTCCTCATCATCGCACGGCCGTCCCTGCCAAACTTTGGTCATCCGTCCGGCGCAGCTCCCCAGGATCAACCCGGAGGTGTACACCAAGCCGCGCGTCGTGTGCCAAACCATCGGCGGCGGCGTCAACAACCCCTTCAAACCCATCGGCGACCTCTGCTCCTGCCGCCAAAGCATTGTAATCCCCGCTTTGGTCCCGCGTCCAGTGTGCGCATGCGCCACTTCCTCTTCCGGCTCCTCCTCCTCCTCCGCCCATACCTCCAGTAGCTCCGCCTCATCCTCTGGCTGCGGTGGCGCCCCCATCTACCTCGGCTCCGGCGCTGTGCCCAAGGACACGATCGTCGAATACGAAACCCCTTCGGCCGGGTACGTGGTGGAAGAGCAACGCGGGCCTACATCGGCCGTCGTTGATCCCGTGTCCCTCGCGCTCGCCTACAAGGAAGCAAATCGCGCTTGCGGCACATCCGAAAGCGGCATCGCTTATGGTTTCAAAACCCTCCCCGTGGTGGTCGAGAGCGAGTCGACGAAACGCGAAGAGATCAACGAGCACGGTCTGCACGAATGCCGTGGGGATGTGGTGGAGATGAAGAGGATTGCATGCGGTCGTCCTATCTCCTTGGATGATGAAGCCCTGGACGATTTGAAGGCGTGTGAAGAGGCGGCAGCGTTGGAGGAGGATGTGGCGCTGGAGGGTAGGGCGTTCAAGGCTTTGCGCTTCAGCGATGTGGGTTACGGTGTGGAGAAGGTGGAGCATCCGAGGTTTAAGGTGGTGCAAGGCGAGGCGGTCGTGGTGCAAGCGCCTGTGGGGCGCACGTGTGCTGATGGCTATCGGCCCGGGAACGTGATCACCAAGAGCACGCCTTATGAGGAGGAGTACGTACCGCCACCGAGGGTGCCTGTGGATTGCCCTGCTTCCGGGGAGGATTGCACCCCTTACTACAAGTATGCCACGTCGTCTTCGTCGTCCTCGTCCAGCAATAACAACTGCCATCAGTGCGCTCACAGCAAAGTCTTCTATTAGATGCTGTCTTCAGCATCAATGAAGAAGAAGGAAAAGAAAAAGTCATCTGTGATATATCTATGTAATATTCGAATTGTTTTATGTTTGGCTTGTTCATCTTTTATGTGATTGTGTCGAAAAAGTCTGATTTGTGCAAAATTGATAAATAAAAATGCCTAAATTTACTCTTTTGTTGTTCCATGTTGCTTTTAATTTCTTTCAGGTAATGTTAAATCACTGTAATTTCTTGTAACAGTCAATAAAATCAATTAGAAGATGCAAATATATTTTTAGTTTCCCAAATTCCCAAATTCGTCTTGGCTGGAATCAAAAAATAAGCACAAATTTAAATTAGTATTATTATCGGCCTCTATCGGTGAATAGAATTATTACTGTGGCGTGGCCTGATACTGAACTCGGAAACATATGCAAGTCAGAGAAAGAGCAGTGATCAGCTCTCTCCTTCTTACTCCTTTCCTAAAATGACTGATTTCTAACGATCTATCTGCCGCTAGAGGCCAATACTTGTAACGAAATGGAATTGAAACAGCTCAAACTTATACGCATGCGCGTTTGCAAAGCGTTGAGCGCGTTACCCGTTACCTTTCGTGCTTTCGCCATTAGCGCCAGTTGAAAGAAAGGCGAATACACACAATGCACGTGCATTTTGAAACTTTTACTAAACACTTATTCGTTATCAAAATTCGGTCTAAAAACTATCTATAAACTTAACCTAACCTATTTGTTATCGTTATCGTTCAAAAGCATAAACTATGCAGAATAAAAGTCAAATTATTTACGCATAACATTTCTAACTTCGATTGCTTCACACTTTGCATCCATATAGATGCATTATATTAATTACTCATTGATTGATATTACTTAATACCGTGCAAGAATGAAAACAATCTTTTGCACAAATATTTAAAATTTAAAACGCGCCATCAAAACACCAATGTTTTGCACTTGACCAACTCAATAACAAATGGGTATCAACAGCAATTGAAGCAATCCAATCCAAAGCAAACCAAAACAGTTGTAGTAAAAATTTGCACCGATGGCAAAACGAATACAATCATTAATGATGTAATCATAACACCATAACACATTTTGCGCACACAAGTGGTGACTGTGTATAAAAAGCTTGTCGTTGGAGTTGACACGCACGTATTGGCGCGAGCTGTGTTGCTGGTCGTAACGTCCACGTGCGAGTAATCATTATGAAGATCTTTGTGGTTGCCTTCTTCGCCCTGGTGGCTGTTGCTGGTGTGCAGGCCGATTGTGGCTGTCTTAAGGTTGGTCCCATTTGCATTCATTAACGGTACACTTCATTTTAAGCGTATTTTATTGAATTTGTTTATTATTTACAGTGCAGCAAGAACTTGTATGTTGCCTCGCCACCCAGCTCACCCTTGAAAGTCATCTATCGTGGCGCTACATGCACGTGCAATAAAGTAAGTGTCAGTTACTAATTGATTTACATTGGTAACATTTGTTTCAAATTGAAATTCATTGGTAACCTTGTCGAAATTAACGGTTACTGAGGTTTATTGCTGGTAACTTGTGTTTCTAGCCTTTTTTTGTTCAAAATTAAGTCAATGTTCACAGTTAGCACTGAATAATTATTGGTAACATTGGTTTTTATTAATGTTTTGTTGGTAACAATGATTTGATGATTGGTTACCATCTTAATTTCACTGGTAACATTCGTTTTAATCACTTTTTCGTTGGTAACTTTGTTTAGATTAACGCTTACCAGCTGAATTTCACTGGTAACATAAAATTTAATCATTATTTCATTGGTAACTTAGTTTGGAATTAAGATTACCGTTTAAATTTCACTGGTAATATCTGTTTGAATCACTTTTTCATTGGTAACTTTGTTTAAATTAACGGTTACCAACTAAATGTCACTGGTAACTTCCGCTTTAGTCACTGTGTCATTAGTAAATTTGTTTGAATTAACGGTTACTATTTAAATTTCACGCCTAACATCCGTTTTACTCACTTTTCCATTGGTAACCTAACTTGAAACAAAGGTTACCAACTGAATTTCACTGGAAACATTCGTTTTAATCACTTTTTCAGTGGTAACTTTGTTTAAATTAACGGTTACCAGCTGAATTTCACTGTTAACATCCGTTTTACTCACTTTTCCACCGGTAATCTTATCTGAAACAAATGTAACCAACTGAATTTCACTTGTAACATCTGTTTGAATCACAATTTCATTGGTAACTTACTTTGGAATGAAGGTTACCGTTTAAATTTCACTGGTAACATTCGTTTAAGCACTTTAACATCGGTAACTTATTTAAATTAACGGTTACCACCTTAATTTCACTGGTAACATTCGTTTTAATCACTTTTTCAGTGGTAACTTTGTTTAAATTAACGGTTACCAACTAAATTCTACTAGTAACATAAGATTTAATCACTATTTCATTGGTAACTTAGTTTGGAATGAAGGTTACCGTTTAAATTTCACTAGTAACATTTGTTTAAGCACTTTTTCACTGGTAACTTTATTTAAATTAACGGTTACCAACTAAATTTCACTCGTAACATCCGTTTTACTCACTTTTCTATTGGTAATCTTATTTGAAACAGATGTTACCAACTGAATTTCACTGGTAACATCTGTTTGAATCACTTTTTTATTGGTAACTTTGTTTAAATTAACGGTTACCAACTAGTTTCTACTAGTAACCTTCATTTTAACCTTTATCTCGTTGGTAACCATGGTTTTGCTTCCGTCACCAGCCGATTCCGTACCAAATCCAAGAGCCAATCACATGCAACAAGCAGCCGGTGACGCTGCGCCACTGCTCGTACAGATGCCACCCGCTGAAAGTGGTGCGGAAGGTAGAGACGCCCTCGTACGCATACGACTACAACGTGCAGGTGCCGGTGGAGAAGCAATCGTGCCCCACCAAGTACGTCGTCGGGTTGATTGCGCGCCCCGACCGTGTCGTCCTGCCGGCGCCTGGTTGCCGTGAACCGGAGCCCGTCTACACCGGCCGCGGTCCTGTCTTTGAGCCGCTCGCCAACGTCGAGGACGAGGACTACATCTACGAGGCGCGCGTTCCCATCGCCGCCAGGCGGTCATCCTGCTCGTGCTCCTGCTCCAGGTATTACCCAACGCTTTGTAGTAGAACCTCCCTCTCCTCCTCCTCAGCAGAAGCGAATATCGCCGAGAATATCAAAGACATCTTTGGCGACAACACGCCGTTGAGTAGAATGCGGAGGTTCTTCCGTGATGGTTTTCTTAAGCCTAATTGGCAGCCAGTGATGCGACCGTGCAACTTTTCGGGCTCACTGATCCGCAGCCGGAGAGGAAAACGAGAAGTTAATGGCGTCGAAATCCAATTGGATGAGCAAAGACGGCCATCGGATGTGTTTATGGATACCACCCTCGATTGGGATCGTGTTCTACCTCAAGTTCCATTGTTGCTCTTTGTCAATGCGCCGGTCAAGATGATTGCGCATTTTCATCGTCTCCGGAAGCATCTGCAGCCGGTGGTGTTTAGTGTGCCAACCGTCTTGCGCACATCCGGCCGCTACTTTACGGATTTCGGGCGGAAGTTTCAGCGATCAGTTGTGCGCTTCACCAACACCCTAATGGCGGGAATGGATCATGATGGCGGACGAGCCAAACGGTCGATTGACAAGTTTGAACTGCTGCACGCCACACACAAACCGAATGGTGGCGCTGATCTCCTGCTCTTCAACACCGCCAGCAGTCTTGCCCTCGAGGATTTGGTCCTGGTCATCGAGAACTATGCGGGGGCAGCGCCAAAGATCTATTTTGCTAAAATCGATCTCAATCCTTCGGAACCGGAAGATAACCACTTGAATCACTTGGAGAGTGAGGTGGAGAGTAATAAAGGGCAGCGTTTCAAACGGAATGTCTTTGAGATGGATCTTAACGGCGATGTTGCCGCTTTACTCCGCGAGAAATGGGGGTTGAACAATGACGAAGAAGAAGACTTGCCATCGGCTGAATATATTTTCGAGGAGCATCTGAATCAGATTCCCAAATTGTATCAAGCACTTACACTGAGCGGGGATAGAAAGGAAACTGTTCCGGTGACACCTTTACCGATGGTTCAACCCATTGTCGGCGCTGGGAAGCATCAAGATTTCGATCACTTCCACCCCGAAAAGAATCGTGAAGTGGTTCGGAGTGAGATCACCAAGGTGCTTGAGCGTCTGCAGCGATTCCTTCACGCACCGCTTGAAAAAGATCTACAGGTCTACGAGGACATTGTCAAGCTGCAGTACCTCAAAAACACACTCGTTGCGGACTGGAGGAAAGTTCTCGCCACGCACAAAGGCGCTGTGATTAGCACAAAGATGAACATCCTGCAATACACGCGCGAGTTGGATAAACTACGCGCGCGGCTTGCGGCCAAACTGATCGCCATCTTGCCGGCGGCCATTAACGGTTACAACCACAGCGACGCCATTCGGTTCCTTGTCGAACTCTACAAGCTGCAGCTGATCTTTGCGCGTATCCACGAAGACCTCGGCGATAAGATCCACGCGGGTGCCAAGTTCGATCATCGCAACGAAGCGCTTTTTATCGAGCAGCTCGCAAAGGTGACGTTTGTCGCCAAGAGCAATCGTTGCGATCTGGAAGAGCATCTTAAGCACGTGCGCGATGTTCAAGTAGAGGACAGCATGCGACTCTTGGAGACACTGCGTAAATTGCTTGCGGCGGAAGAAGAGGGGCGTCGTGAAGAAATCAACAATATGGCGCGAATGATTCAGGAAAACGCGCATTACAAACGTCGGCAGATTGCGATCGTCAAACAGCTGCCGTTTGCGCACGCCGCTGGCGGTTATCGCAAAGAATTGAAGAACCTCTGGGATTTGGAGCGACACGTTTTGGAGAATGAGGAACGTTGTGCGCATTTCACAATCGAAGAAAGCGATGAAAATGAAAACGAAGAGCAAGATTCCTCTTTTTCCAAGGGAGAAGAAAGTGAAGAGGAAGAGTTGTTGGAAGGGTTGTTGAAGATGCCGAAACCAAATCCCAAGTTGGAGCAAGGTTTCAAGGAGTTTGTCAAGGGCATTGAGGAACGCCATCAGACGTGGCTGTCAAAGACGAAGAAATTGGCGGAAATCCTTAAAGAAACATAATTGTTTTTAGTTTTTGTATAATTTGTATTTTTCTACCGTTTTTTTTGTACGTTTTGTACGTTGCATGTTGCATTTTCATCAATCACATCAATCGCTTTGTTTCTAACCGCGTTTTTATTTGTTTCAGATATTAATTGAGCGAAACGATGGACTTGAATGCTGAAAATGCAACTTAGAATTCAACAGTGTAATTGTATCAATGTTATACTCATAAAAAATTTCAGAGCTTGTAAAAAGTGATTGTAAACTGTGATAATTGCTATAATGATTCAATAAAATTGATTTGATGATTGAAACTACTTTTTTGTTGTCGATTGTTACCTATTCCTATCCATTTTATTTAGTGGTTGATTAATATTTGTCGTTTTGCTTAAATAAATGAATTTAAACTTGCTTTTTGTTATATTTCTTTCCATTTGGACCTTATTTAAAATATTCTTAGCTTAAACCTTGTAGTTATAAGTTAGTTCAGTCTAATTATGCTGTCAGAAATTAATTAGATGGAAAGATAAATGAATTATAACCATTTAAGTAAAAAATTTTGAATTTTGAATTTTGAATTTAAATTATACCTAAAAGGTTATTTCCGCTGCACAAACGCCCTCTAAGTACATCTATCATTTTCTATGAAGAGTAAACATGAGGGGAGAAACCCATTTTTTGCTTAGTCATTCTTGGTGATTATCATCCATCCCTCTTGCCCCTCTTGCATTGTGAGCATTGTGAGGTTTAATTGTATTGACGATGCCGGCCTGGCCGGCCATATGAAGTTGAATAACGCGGTTTCGTGAGTTCAGCAAATAAATGTAAAGAAAAACGTACGTAAGTAAAGTATTATTCAACACCATTGCTAGAAAATGCTCACTCAGCAAAATGCGTTTGCAAACACTGCAAATTATTTCAATACCGCCCCAGGAAAACATAGTTGCTTATTGCTAACCAACAAACGATGTTGTAAGGCACGTGGCGGCATTACTGTTTTCTTGTTCGGGATTGAAAACACGATAACACTAAACACCAAAATGGATGTGTTACATTTCTCAAGCATGTTGGTTCATTTCGCCAACAAACCCGCCCGGTCTGCGAGGCTGTTGTAATCCAATTGTATCAATAGAGAAGCCGATGGTGAAACACTACAACATAAGAATGACAAATATCCAGGCAAGATTTTACACAAATAATGTTATTATCAAAATATGAACGCGAACACTATAAATGATTGCAGGTGAGGATGGCCAAGATCCAGTCCGTAGGGATCAGCGTGCAGGTCGGGACGTTTGAAGAATTCGTTCGTCTTGGGTGCAGTGTGCAAGAGTACAGTGAACATGGCCGGTGGGACCAAATTCCTGCCATGGAGGACTGTCGCTGTTTTGGTGATCATATCACAGGTGAGTTGGGTTTGGAAGAAATTTAAATAAAGTGTGAATGCATGTGAAAATTTTTGTGGTAGACCGTCCAATGCGTCGCTGGAGTAGAAGACTTTCGGAAATGCTTCCATGCGCCCGACAAGAAGTACGACAACTGCGGCATTTTGGAGCGTTCGAATGGCGGTTGCACGCCGACCGAGTGCGTTGTCGAAGCGCCGGTGTGTAAGCAGCAGCCGCAGGCGAACGCCAACGCGCAGGTGATGCTGCATATCGACCAGAGTAGGAATATACATCCATGCAAGCAACATCGGTGCGGTGCAGTCGGACTTCCGGCACTACCGCCATTACCGCCAATTCCGGCATACACCGGAAGGCACCGTGTCTCGTTGCCGCGGGGGAAACATCGCTGTGCATCACCTTATGGCCATTATCAAACTGGTTTTCATTCGTATATGTTTCCCGTGCCATATTGTGACAAGAAAGCGTCAAGATATCCGATCTTGAGTGCAGCTCAGAAGCGAGTATCATCGGAAGAGGGTGACTCGAGCGAGGAAAT
>JARJDR010012301.1:0-11935 GCA_030264135.1 Myllaena sp. GC000078 | reverse complement strand
GACGTGCTGTTTGCGGAGAGAATCAGTCGGCAGTTCTTGATGTACTTCTCCATCGTGCGACGGAGCGCGTGCTGCGCGTCCTTGCTGAGCAGGTCGACGTCGGTCAAGACGACGATCTTGAAATCACGCTGGCCGGCGGAGTCGAGCTGCTGCGTTTGCGCCATCTTCTTGATGAGGTCCATGACGACGATGCGATCGTACATGCCCACGTCGGAGGGGTTCACCTCGATGTGGTAGTTGCTGCTGACGGTGCTCAGGTCGATCTTCTTGTTGGACGGGGTGGTGAATTGCATTTGGTCGATGCGCAGCTTCTCAACGCCGGCGCCGTAGAGTTCGCGGAGGAGGCACATGATGCGGGTTTTCTTACCGGCGCCGGGCGGCCCATAGACGAGGAGGTGCGGGAAGTCGCCATCGCTGGTAAGCTTCTTGAGGTTTTTTGCTTGGTCCAGGTGGTAGTCGAGCTTCTGGAAGTCGCGTGGTCGATATTTGTCTAACCAGAGATTCATTTTGTTGGCCGGTTGTTTATCAGTTTCGTTTCGCGCTTTATTTCTTAGGTTATGTAGTAAACATCTGACCGTTAAATTATGCAAATTTTACTCATTTTGAAAATGTTTTCTTTTTGTTTTCTAAAAGTAGAAGCAAAGTAAATTGAGTTTGTACATGGATATAATTTCTATATTTTTCGTTGCATACATACAATTATTAATAATGATTTCGTCACGAAGAAAAACAAACAGTTCATAAAATTATTCATTCGCCGGTTAATCGCGACGTAAATTTTTTAAATTAAAAATGAATTTAATGCTTGCATGTGATATGTTCATGCATCTGCATATAATTACAGTCAATCCCAAGATTATGCATGATGTTTAATGAAAACGAATGCATCCTTGATAATAATACAATCGTCAAAAATCTTTTATATATACATCATCGTTCTTTGATATCTTTTCTTTGCGACGTCGCAAATTCAACACATTCTACTCGTCTACATCCATCATGAATATGAAATTCCCAAATTCCGAAAAGTATGCGAATATGCAGGATGAATATAATATAATATGTATAAAATGTTAAACGATAAATAAATAATAACTCATTTGAAACGCCAGTTATGTATGTAGATACAATTTAAAAGTTACATATCTTGTCAATTCATATAATATATCGTTACCATGATTCTACACACATAAATATGCAAACAATAATAATAGATAGGTAGTAAACAACATGTTGTATGTTGGAGGTAGGTAGGGTAATTGGCATCTTAACTAAAAGACCTAAAACTAAATCAATATAGGGTCCGTAATGTATGAATAATATACAATTCTGCGCATTAAAGCAAGCATCCCAAAGAAAATGGGACCAATTTGTTTAGTTCCCATACCGCGCATCGCGGCACGCCGAAAGAAAGCAAACATTGTGTGTTGGCAAGTTGCATTCATGTCCTCATCCGCAATCAAACTTAACATTAATATTCTCGCAACGAAGTTATTGTTAATACAAATCTTATATATCTGAAATTATAAACTATAACATGATCATTCCCCAGGTGCATACGTATTCGACCTCATCCCATTTTGCCAACGTCAATATCAGTCTTTTTAGATTTCATAACAACCATTCCCTAAACAAATATGTATCCGGCGTGTGGAAATCAAGAAACTATGGATAATTTTGCGGTAATAAGTAAATTGGATGATGATCTAGTCTCTGAGCAGTGGATGATGGTATTTACAGATGAATATCCAGTACAAGGAGTTTTCAATCACTACGTTTACGCATTTTCTAGCAATATCTATTGCAATTGCAACACGGCACACTGATCTACAACACGTCTAGCTTATCAAGTTTCAAATTTCAACTGATATTCAATATTTCCATTCCTATTTTAATCTGTCTGGCTGTGTTGATTTCAGTTCAGTTGATTTCTAGTACAATGGAAGATTGTTTTGTTTAGATACATAGCTGCCATATAGTAAAATCTCAAATTTTAATTATTTACAAACGAAAAGACCATGCATGCACTCTTCTCAACCGGCATATTCTTGATATATGCAAGCATATACATAGGTACAATTTGCAAATCTAATCTTATCTCTTATTTCATAGAATAACCACAATCCATTATTTTTGCTCCTCCAAAAATATGAATCGAAATTTTTTGATTTGTTTGTCACTCTCTCCCTTTCTTTCCTCTCGGCAACCGTCAACGATTTTTATATATGTCTCCGTTTACTCTCTGCTACGTACTGTAATATACATCTTCATTTTCATCTCTATCAATTCGAAAACAGTCGATATATCGCTTTAGTTTTAAAGTATAAAAATTGCACTTTGAATCATCTTATGTTGTCCAAAAAAACTGGATGAAAATATAACATGTGAAATTTCTTTGCTATTTGTTTGTTCGTAGTTTTCATGCGCATAATCACAGATTATATGGCACATATTCAACGTTGACGCTTCTCTCTTGTTTTCATGTGTCGACGAACTTCTTCATGCAATTGGCACACTCGTCGTTCAGTTTAAGCACTATTTAAAAAATGTATTACCATAACTTGCACTCTTGTTCATTCATAGTAAATAATTATAGGTCGTTTAACTACGTTGTTATCAGGTGGCCCGTGTTGAAAAACTTCAAATCTTCGTTTACTGCAAATGCAATCGGACATGAATATTTATATTTAGCGCCACCATTAGCGATTTGATGTGCAAAAAAAACTTATCTAAACACTGAGAATAGATTTGAAAATAATTCCCTTGAATGGGACGGGAAAATTGAATTTAAATTGAACAAAGTAAAATACCTGGTGCTCTAAACAAATCGTGTAGGCAGATTTACGGTTGGTGGTGGTTGGTTTTTGGTGTTTTTGGTGATGATAGGGGGTGTGACCTACAACACATCTACATGCTGTTCTCTTTCAGCGGCATGCGCAGCGCCTCGTTCTCGATTCGCATGCTAAGGGACGAATGATGATGGTACTTGCTTTGGTTCAGGACGCGCTCCATCACGCACGACGCCGAGAGGCGCGCTTCGGCGTCGTGGTCCCAGCACTCCTCCATCGTTTCGCACAATGCCGCCAAACCCTACAACAACCGCCCTCGTTTATCAACAAGAAATTTTGAAGTTTTTGATGGTACCCACCGAATGATTCCTCCACGATTCGGGAATGGTTGGTCGCACCTTGCGCTGTACCACACTCTCTTGCATATCCTCCAGGCTTGGATGCTGACCAACCTCTTCTTCAAACGGCAGCCGATACTCGGGCACAATACCGTCTTGTGCCGTGCAACGCGACACCAACTCCCAGAGCACCAACCCGCACGCGTACATATCAATCCGTAGGAAGGCGTCCGGCGTGAAGTTGATCGCGCCTTCGAGCACCTCCGGCGCCATGTAGCGACGTGTGCCCACCTGGCCGTGCGTATCGCCGCACGATTTCCCCGGTTCGAAGACGAGCGCCAGCCCAAAGTCGGCGATGCACGCGCTCATGTCGCTCTTCAGCAGCACGTTCTTGCTCTTAAAGTCGCGATGCGCAATCGCCGGTTTGAGCGGCTCGCCCATCTTGCCGGTGACCTCCTCGTGCAAGTGCATCAATCCGCGCGCCATCGTCTCGACGATCTTGCACAGCTCCGTCCAGGTGAGAGTGTGCGCTTTGAGGAAATCGCACAACGAGCCCAGCTCGTGGTAGGCGGTTATCAGCCAGAACTCGGTCTGTAGATTGTTGCCCTGCGTCTCGACGCCAATGTAGTGCAGGATGTGAGCGTGGTCCATGAGCGGGATCTTGAAGATCTCCTGCTCTTGTATCCATGATTGCTTGTCCTGCATGGGGAAGATCTTCACGGCGATCTCCTCGCCCTTGAGCTGCGCTTTCCAAACGGCGCCAAACCGACCGCGGGCTTTGATCTCGATTAATTGGATCGGCAGCGGGCCGATCGTCGGGATCGTAAGCGGTGCCGAATGTGGTTCGGATGTTGGTAGCTAACAACAAATGCATAGAATGAAAACACTACAACAATCGATCTACATGCGAAGAGACTTACACCCCACTTGGTACGCATTGAATTAAAGCAGAGCAAAATCATGAGATTTAATTCAAGATTTATAAGAAAAAACTGCACTTACCTCATTGAACAGGTACTTCTTCTTTCTGTAGCTCCATAACATGAAGAATGCTATAATCGTGATCACCATGGCAATGATGCATACCGGAATCAGCCACAAGTAGTTGGGTTGAACTGGTTCTGGTTCTATACCAATAAAATCACAATTAATTTCAATAGGGGTGCAAAAAATAAGAGAGATTGCCTTTTAGAACAGGTTCCTTTTCGGTGATGATTGGTGGCGGTTCCCAAGAGAAGTCCACATTGCACATCGTTCCCGTGCAGCAGCAATACAAGTAGCCGTTCTTCTTCTGCTTATCCCCATTGCTGATGCACTTGGTGTTGTTGCATTCGTCATGAATAAAACAACCCTGCAAAGTGTAACACAGCCTATTGTTAGCAACAAGCCCCATTGTTCTACTCTACATCAAACTTATACATATTTTACATATTAATGTGTTTTACCTTGAGCTTCACCGAAGCCGTCCCGTTTTCGTCGTTCCACAGCACAAAGCATCCTTGGCGCTTGCCCTCGGAGCTGGGGCACTCCTCCTCGCGCTTGCAGCCCTCATCCAAACCACTCGCCCGAGACTCATTACACTGGTTGGCGTTGTAATTCTCGCAGAAGAGTTTCGGCGGTAGGACATGGCTCTCACTCGTCATCCCCGCGCTGCTCTTACCCCAGCAGATCACTGCAAATCAAACAGCATTAGCAACTCACGTGCATTGCATAAGTCCCAAAAATGGTTGCGTACCGCTTCCAGCGAGGAAATACAGCAGCGTGAGCGTTAGTTCCTGTGACTTCATCGTTGATAATGCTGGATGATTCTTTGTTTATTTATGGCATAATAAATCGTCTGCGCCAAGCACACACTATCCACACAGCACACAAACACACTCAGCGCGCGCTCACAAGATAAAGGGCTGAAGTGTTTATGTTCACCCAGGTCAAGGGATGCACACGCGGGCGGCAACGAAGACGGAGACGTAGACTACATAACGCGAAGGCACGTTGCGCATGGCACGCAGCAGACGATGATCGAGCTGCTGCTGGTGCTGGTGCATAATCTGTTTTTGCGCCGAGACCACCGACACTCTTTCTCGGTGCGTGGGCAGCACGATTGGAGTTGTTGCCAAACAGATTCGATGCACTCACACGCGTTTCACTCCGGGTTGTGGCGCCTTGAGCCTTGTCGCAAGCGAAGCTTCTTATCTGATTCGAGTGGATCGTACGATGCTTACGATCCTTACGATCGGTTTGGCGTGGTGCACGTTCGATAAGTGGTGTGATTCGATCGGGATGTTGAGATGTTGTTTATCAATGGCTCTCTGTGGGGCAGGAATGGGCAGAAAAGAACCGTAGCGCGAATGATGGTCGCACAGTCGCGCAGATAACTCGTAGGTGTGCGGCGCCGTATGAATACGTGCGCACGAGGCTGCACGCACGAGATGGCGAATTGCAGAGGAATGTACACTTCCCCAAAGCTACCGGAGTTGTATCAATAACATTTTTCAACGTGATCACCTAAAATCATTCATTACCATAAATAACATAACGTAGGCAATAAAACTAATACTGGTGGAAGTATTATTTTAAAATGAAAGTAAATAAATTCCGAATAATTACTAAAGACTTGGTAGTTTTGTCGAAGTGTACTGCATTAATGGCGCCTCCAAAACCAGATTTTATATCAAAATCACAATTTATTGTTTGTATTACATCCAATTATCAATTTGCTAAAAACAAGCACACCACAAACGAGGGATGAAACAGGGAGATTTGAATAAATATGAAATAATAATAAATAAACTATATTCTCAAGTTTCAAATAAATCAAATCTCAGCAGCGTAACGGTACAGCAGTTAAATAAATAATAACAAAACACCAAGGCGAACATGTAACGCACTACGTCGACGATGGTGGAAGTGGTGCAACATTCGCCTCACCCCGATTCCCTCCCGCTGGCGTGGTGGTAGTTACCTGCACGCGCATTATCAGATCCGGAAAGTACATGCTCATTGATATCACCGAAAACATCCCAGTCAGCGCAATAAGCCCCACCGTCGTCGAGATGGTGAACAGCTGCGGATACTGATACCGAAAATACCACGCAAAACCCAGCGTGAAGCTGAGCGTCGCAATGAGCAAGTTCCCCAGATCCCAATCGCGCTGCGCACCACCGGCAGCCGCATTCCCGACGTAATTCCCACCGAGCAGGTTACTCACACCAGCCCCTTGGACGGGTGTGCTGGACGTGGCATCACCAACCGCTGGCGATCGTGGCTGATGCACCAGGCAATGCACCACACAGTTATCAAACATGCCATAACTCTCCAGCGTATGCTCCTCGTGCTGTAGCACCTGCCCGTTGAATATCAGCCGCACGAGTTTATTCGCGGCGAGCTCCACGTGGAAATGCCGCCGTTTGAAATCGCCCAGTTTCTCCTCCAGCCGCCCGTCGACAATCTTCAGGTCGTCGTTGATATACTTCAGTTTGATGGTGATATTGGTGGCATTCGTAGCTGCTTGGTCTCCTTGGTCATCCACCACGGTGGCTTCTTCAATGTAAGTGAAGCGGTGCCGAAGTGTGGAGGTTTCATCTGTGTCGGGCGCATCCATCCTTTGGATGATCTCCGCCGGACCTTCTTCGGTGATGGGCGACTCCTCACTGCTGGTGTCGTAAGGGTCATAGGTGAGCTCGTCGGCCGGTACTTCGGCGGTGGCAACACCTTCGGAGATGGTCGCCGATTCCGTGTGGTTGGTGAGACGCACGCGGTTGTATTGTCGGGTGGTGTGTTCCAGTAAGTAGACAGTTCTTACAAAGAAATTCTGTTGAATATCTGTGGTGATCCATGCAATTGTTGCTGGTACAAAGAAACGAATCAATGTCAAGAAACAAACGATCTTTATGAAAAGTTCTACATACCGATGATAACGACTAGAACTGCAATGAAGAAGTATGTTACTTCATCACCGATACCTTCGATGATGGTCATCTTCGACTTATACTAATTACTGGTAGTGATAGGGGTGGTTCTAGTAACTCCTCAGTCTTGTTACAGTTGCTGGCTGAATGCTGGTGGTAGGAATTAATTCGTACAATTAGTTTGTAGGATTAACAATAACACGAAATAATTAAAACGTCATTTGTTGCACCACTTGCTTTTCGTTTTGACACTTTAGCCACTTTAGGTTATGTTTTGGTTAAATTTGGTGAATTTGGTATTATTTTCGAAACCTTGAGCAGGTTTTTGGTCATTTTTCTCTTACGATTGTTAATTAACTCTTATTATTGGTTAATTGGTCATTTTATATGCTTGGTTTTATCCAAAGTCTTCTCTAATTTCTTCCAATTCATTAAACTAGTTGTTATATCGTTGTGTAAATACTTTTCATGGTGATAATGGCGATTATTTTTGGATATTAGATTGGGTAAGAAAGGGTTATTGTTATTAAGTTTTAGAATTTTAGTAAATTTTATCAAATTATTGAAGGTCGACTGTATAAGTTGATGTAGAGTGCGCTGCGTTCGTTTTACGTCGCGTCGCTGGTTAACGCCTTCCTTCGCTCGCTTGGCTCGCTTGCTCGCTTTGCTTGGCTTGCTGTTTGGCGGTGAAAATTAGTCCAGCAGCGGCTTTTGCGCAAAGCCGTTCGCCGCCGTTGACGTCGACCAACGCCGACCATTCCAAGCGTAACGTAGAGTGGGGTTGGCCTCTCACTCCTGCTGGGTCCGTCCGCGCGCGCGACTTTTATTATTATTCCACATCGTTTGTGTGTGGTTTTGTGTTTCGGTTGGTGTTGTTTTTACCCTCCAAGAACCTTTGTGTGCTGTGCAGCGTTTATTTACGTCGCGCCCGCCCAGCAGATGCACCCGGAGATATTCCTCCATACGTGCTGCGGGGGAAAAAATTCACCTCCATTCCGCAATCCGGGGCCCCGCCAAGTAGCGCGCTTGCCTGCCGCCAATTAATTCGCATTCGCGCATTGTTATTAGAAATGCAATGAAATGAAATGGCGAAACTACGAGTAGTTTCATAGCCGTGGATGGAATATTGTAATGAAGTGAAAACGTTTGTGTTGTGCCTGTTGTGTGCTACATTCATTCGCAGCAGTGGGATTGTGTCGATTTGGATATTAAGGATTATTATTCCTAGGTGAGTTGGGCGAGGGCGAGGACGAGGGTGAGGGACACATGTGGCGACCTTTACAATTTCCTGGAAGGGACTTTTCGTTGATATGCTAAGTTGATGTGTATGGTGACAACATTGCTGCATATGGCTAATAACGTGCATGCATTGTGCGATGGAAATCTCTCGACGTTTGTCGTCGACCACACGCGAGCAAGGTCATCGTAGGTCCTCACATTTGGCTAGCCGACGAAAAATGATTATTCAAGTGACTGAACTGGCCGCATGCAGTGATGATCACCAATGAATTACTTCTCCGAATTTAGATAAACTTTGAATTCAATACATATCATTCCCATTCCGTTAATCGCATACATATGCTTACAGAAAATGAGCATTTGAAGTTAATCTGAAGAGTGTTTATTGTCATTGACTAGGTAATTAGTGATACATTTGATGATTTGATGAGCATCACTGTAATGCGGAACATGTGTGCCAAGAATGTGATTGGAAACGAGAAACGATCAACGAGGCTGGGCGACAGCCCGTATGACCATCATTCTCGCGTTATACAATTAACAATTGCTTTTCGAATATTATTTTACGTTTACAGTTGTGCCCGGAAATGCTGCGGGCGTTGAATTTCATCGTGTAACATACGCACGCTCAAAACACGATTATTTTGATTGTTTATTTACGTTTCGCCTCTGACGCAATAGATAACAATAACAATTATAGCAATTGGCTTTTTTTACCGGTTAAATTTCTAAATTGCTTGATAAGAATATGCGTTAAACCCCATGCGAAACACATGCAAAAAGGTGTAAAAGTTAAAGGACCTGTCGGTGGTGGGTATAACGAACTTTCCAAATAATCGCCGCGCCCGGACGGGTGCCGCAAAGGGCGTTGACATTAACACAAACAAACATCTTTCACGTAAATACCAGAAGAAAAGAGGAAGAGAAGAGAAACATACCTACACATATTTATATATCGTAAATCAAATTCATTTCCTAACTATTTTTTTTAATTCATGGTATTTCCCTCTCGGTTCTCGGTTTTCCACCCGCACGCGTACCGAGTGAATGCGTCACGTGTGAGATACGAACAAAAACATCGCTGAAAACATCGCCTTACGTACATACGTGAGCTATTGATTCCGGCGCGGCGCGTTGTAGTAAACAGGAATTAGTAAATCACAAGTTCGGGCGTTCGTTATTGATCGCCAAATGCAACATTCAAGTTGAATAACATGTGCGCAAACATTCCACAATTAAATTAATTGTTGTTTTTCCGAGTGATTCCATGAAACTTTTACTCATTCCGATGGAACTTTAACATGTTAACATTATTCATCATTCGTCACTGAACAAACGTCAAGTACATATAAGATTTAGGTTGAAAGTAGTTAGATTTTCGAATGGTAACGAAGGCCGAGTGTTGTTAAGATGAGGTCATACCGCTAATTATTCATGCCAATATCTTCTTATGAACCTACTACGTTGGTGAATGAAGTGAAGTAAGTGTTTCAAGAGAAAGTCTGCGCCGGGATTACTAATCGCTCATCTCGTGCATAAATTAAGATATCGACGAATATTTGGAATTCTTGGGAAGTCTTATCGACAGGAAATGGTTCGAATCATTTCGGGCGTCGAAAAAAATGAGGAAACGGAAGGTAGATGACTTTCAAGGACCCCCTGCTTGGCCTGCAGCCATTCAAACCAGTCTAGACTGCTAGACGTTGCCTGTATTGAGTCAATAGATAAATATCTCTATCCGCAAGTACTTTCCTATTACAAATTGTCCAGAAACATGCATTATCTATATGTATCTATACAGCATTGTATGTATACATATTTGACTTTTACCCCCTTGTGCATGCAGCCATGCATCGATGGGCACGCGATAATTTCCGGTGCCTGGCATACCTCCTCTTTTCTTTGTCCAAGAACATGGTTATTATCTACTGACTACTGACTAGAAACTCAAACTTTTCAAATACAAATGATGGTAACTTAATTATTTCCTTTTCGCCTTACATAAATATCCCCCTCGATTTTTTTTTGTTTTGCCTGCATCCGTTTGCAAGCAACGAAGACCTTTTCAACTTATTCAACTTCCATGGTTACGCTTGTTACATTGTCTCGGCGGCGACTTAATGCTTCATGCGCATAGGTATGATAGGATAATGCATACGTGCGTGATTTCGTGTTGGTTGGCGGTGGGAATTTATTCAAATTCCAATTGGAATGCCAGAGCCAAGCTAGCGCATTCAATTATAGTCTACTTAGACATGTCATATAATATACAGCATATTATTGCGAATGTTGCATGACCGACAACAACAACGACTATTATTACGCGTTTTATAACTTCCATATTCGATACTTATTATTATTATTACATTCGTTTAGGAGCACGACAACGAGGATTGTCGATGGTTTGTTATTGTTTTAGTTTTGCGTTTGCATGCCACGTCGCTGCTGGAGCCTGTTGGCATGCGCATATAAATTAACAATATTAATCGAAATACTTATGTATAGACATGTAGGAATGTAGATTTTTGCCTTCACATCATGCGTCCCGTCGTAGTAAACGATGCGCGATGCGCTCGAGCGCGGCGGAGGCGCCCGCAAGGCGAAATTAAAGTCGACGCGGCGGCAAATTTTTCGTGTGTTAGTTAATGCGCGTGCATCGTCGTGTTTCACACGTCACTCATTCCAGCCGCGGACGGAATAATATACAGTTTGCACTGTGCATGCGCAAAGCTTAGCTCTTTGCTTAGCTTAGCGAGAGCTATTTCGGTTTTAAGTAGATACGGGGAAGTGAAGAATGCTCCGCACGTGCATCGTTATAAAATTAATGACGTCGCGCCTATCTATCTGCGATGCGAGTGTGAGGTCGCGAAGGGGCCACCATTGATTACGAAAGTTAAAATTAACCGTTTGTCCGGGTTTTCAATCGCGGCGGGGAAATTCCAACCAGTTACACATACCATCCATGTACAATCAAAGATAATCGTGTGCTTTTATACATTTTTAGTTTTGGTTTTTTAGCTTTATCAACAAGTATAGTTCGTGATCTGGGTTTGGGATCTAATCTAGGCATTATAAACAGGGAACTGGGTCATGGCATTTCGTTTTCATTTCGTTTGAACGAAGTGATGCAGCTCGTATAAAAAATTCTCCCTCTTAGCACGTTTTGAACACTGGTTGTGAGCCACAAATGCATTCAATCTGTTGACACCCTCATGGCGGGCATACTTCCCGCATGCCATCAATATTCATCTCATGTGATGCTGGTTAGGGGGATGGAGGATGGTCGACGCCCTGTCTGCGCACGCGAGTTGTATTGCTATACATGTCGCGGCAGCTGCACAGCCGGCACGTTTCACTTCTTCGGATGGAATGGGATGGCGACCGCGAATGCGCAAACGCACGCCGCGCCGCCACCCATGTGTGACGACGCCGACGTCGCGTCGGTTTTACTATCTTAGCCTTCTTCTCGCTCACAATTAGCCCGTTGCTTATATAGTACAGTTGAACGTCGATGTACTTTGCGCATTATTGCCGGAAACATAACTTAACAACTCAAATCAAACGTTCATAATTCAAAATTAATTAATTCAAGGAAAACTCTTTAATCTATTAGAATGATTACCATGATTGCGCAGGTAGGAGAAGTAGTTTTTAATTGAAA
>JARJDR010012296.1:0-13707 GCA_030264135.1 Myllaena sp. GC000078 | reverse complement strand
TTTTTGAATTATATGTTTAATGTATTTAATATTATTAACGAACACATAAATAATAAGTATGTTTCGGAATAAATAATATAATTTAAATGTAATAAGACACAGTATTAAAACTGTTTGAGAACGACTGGTGCGCCGCGCATGCGCAGCGCATTGACAACTGTCACTCGTAAGGCGTAGGGAACTCTGCGATAGTCTACCCGAACTTGAAAAAGCCCGGACATAAAGGCAAAATTTAAAATTTTTCCCCGGACACTATCTAGGTTAAATTTACCCCGGACAATTTAAAAAAAATAGCCCCGGACGTTCCCCGGACGCCATGAAAACTAGGACAAATCCGGGGAAACCCGGACGGATGGCAGCCCTATGTATACGTCAATGACGTCATCAAGCTATGCTCTATTTTTTGTCATTTTGCACACATTTAAACGCAACCGCAATCCCAATGTTATCTACGTTCAGAGCATGCAGTAAAGTGCGAATTTTATCAAGGTAATTCTCAACTTATCTATGTACGAGGATTATGACAAGCCAATAATTTTTCGGACAAATGTACTTTTGCATTCATTCGGCTTATAGCTTATTGTCTTATGTGCCAACCATGCCAACTGGCTACTCCCGCCACCCCGCTTGGTGCATCCATGGGTATCTAACCTCACATTTCAACTTTGCATTTCATTCCGTGTTGTGGTCATTACTGGGCGTCTTTTTTATGAAAACACCATCAGTTCCATCACTTCTTACCCTTATAATCCTATTTTCGACATTTCCAACTGCCAGGAGAATTTCGTCGATTAATCACAAGTCGTGTGCACATCAAAACCGGGAAAAACCACTCGCAATGGCTTATCAGTATCCGAAAGCGCGCCGGGATGATATCTCCGAGGATTACCATGGCATTCAGGTAAGAATAATGCGACGATTAATTGCAATTCTTTAAAGTTATGAATTTCTTCAGATCAAGGAACCGTACAGATGGCTGGAAGACCCAAATGCTGAAGAGACCAAGCAATTTGTTGATGCCCAAAACAATATTACCATGCCATTTATTCAGGAATACAAATATAGGGACAATATCAATAAGCAAGTGACGAAGCTGTGGAATTATCCAAAGCGCTCTGCACCAGTGCTTGAGGGCAATGCATTCTACCAGTTACGGAACACTGGCCTGCAAAATCAAAGTGTTGTCTACAAGTGGGATGCTAAGGGTGATGTTGAGCCCAAGGTCTTCCTTGATCCGAATCTGTTATCTGCCGACGGCACCATTGCCCTCTCCGGTTGGAAGTTCTCAAAGAATGGCAAAATATTTGCATACGGTTTGAGCGCCAGCGGATCCGATTGGATTGACATCAAATTCCGCGATGCCGATACGGGCGAGGACTACAAGGAAACGCTGAAGAAAGTGAAATTCAGCTCGATGACGTTCATGCACGACAACGTCGGCTTCTTCTACAGCGGATACATCGGCAAGGAGGGTGTCGCCGATGGCTCCGAGACAGATTCCAACGAGTTCCACAAACTGTATTACCATAAGGTCGGCACTGATCAGTCGGAGGATGTAATTGTTGCTGAATTTGCCGATCCAAAACTTCGAATGTATGTATATCACTCTAAATGGTTTATTTTTTGTCATTATTATTATGTTAATTGTAGCAATGCGCATGTGAGTTATTGCGGTAAATATTTGGTGGTGACTGCGATCAAAGGATGCAAAAATAACTTGGTGTATTTTGCCAAGTTGGATGGCCCCATCAAGGGCGTATTCGACCTGACCCCGGTGGTCACCGAACTCGAAGCTGATTATGAATATGTGACAAATACGGGTACAGAGTTCTTGTTCTACACGAACAATGAAGCACCCAATTACCGCGTGGTGCGCATCGATTTCGCGAATCCAGCGCGCGATCAATGGACCGAACTGATAAAACAGCACGAGAAGGATGTGCTCGACTGGGCACGACCCATCGATAATGATAAATTAATTCTCTGTTATCTTCGCGATGTGAAGGTAAGTCTTTCAAGCCACTGCAAAATGATGTTATCCCTATGTGTGTTGTTGTAGAACACTTTATCATTGCATACCTTGCAAAACGGTGAAAAACTAAAAGACTTTGCGGTGGACATCGGGACCATTGCCGGCATGTCGGGAAAACGTGACCACACCGAGATGTTCTTCAGCTTTATGTCGTTCCTCACACCCAACACAATCTACCGTGTGAATTTTGCTGAAGGGGGTGAACCGACCCTTTACTATCAGACGAAAGTGGGCGATTTGGATGTAACGCAGTACGTAAGCACGCAGGTGTTCTACACGAGCAAGGATGGCACACGGGTGCCCATGTTCATCACCCACAAGAAGGACTTTGTACCGGACGGCAATCGCCCGTGCCTTCTCTATGGTTACGGCGGCTTCAACATCAATCTCACGCCGTCGTTCTCCGTCTCGCGTTTGACGTACATTAACCACTTCGGTGGATGTGTGGCGGTCGCCAACATTCGAGGCGGCGGGTAATAATTCTTCAACCCATCCCACCCCATGAAACCTCTACTCGTATGTTATTTAGGGAATATGGTGACAAGTGGCACAACGGTGGACGCTTCGGGAACAAGCAGAATTGCTTCGATGATTTCCAATGGGCTGCGAAATACTTGCTAGAGAACAAGTACACCACTTCGAAGAAACTCTCCATTATGGGTGGCTCGAATGGTGGTTTGCTGGTCGCGGCTTGTATTAATCAAGCACCCGAACTATTCGCAACAGCCATTTGCCAAGTCGGGTAAGTACCTACATGTCTTTCGAATTGTAGAATGAATAGTAAAACAGATGTGATTTAGAGTATTGGATATGTTGCGTTACCACAAGTTTACGATTGGTTATGCGTGGGCCACCGACTATGGGTCGTCAGACTTGAAAGAAGAGTTTGAATATCTAAGGAAATACTCGCCTTTGCATAATGTAAGAATACCGGATGGGGAAACCCAATATCCGGCGACGCTACTGCTCACTGCCGACCACGACGATCGCGTCGTGCCACTCCATTCGCTGAAATTCATCGCCGAGTTGCAACACACGGCGGGTGTCAGCGCAAAGCAGACGAATCCGCTTATGATTCGTGTCGAAACCAAGGCTGGCCATGGTGCCGGCAAACCTACAGCAAAAATCGTAAGTTGCATTTTGTGTGTCCAATCAACAGAATAAGGATACAATCTATGATTGCAGATTGAAGAAGTCACCGATATTCTTGTCTTCATTGCGAAAACCTCCGATTTACAATACGCAGAATAATATCTTGTACTCAAACTAATAGCTCCGTAGTTTCAAATTGTCGGACTGATAAAATCCAGCTGCTCAGGAATATTCATAAAACAAATAAATACCCGAACACCCAGTAACAACGACCGACTGGATACATATAAAGTTTGTATTGGCAATAACATTGTTCACGCCGTAATAAGTCTCACAAAAGAATGTAATTATCACGATAAAGAGTCTTGTTTGCGCATCCGGGGTCATGAAGACTCCTCGTGGAGGCGTCGCACGAGGTCGGTCCACATTGGCGTCACAACGAAACGCTCCACGACGGGGCCGACGTTGACGTAGGAGGCACGGGGTGATTGCTCATCCGGTATCACAGCAACATTCTAAAACCAAAGTATACATGAATTATCATTAGGTTCCCGTAATTGTTAATTGGTGCGCACCTCCTCGAATGTCGGACATTCGCCCTGGTCCATGGCGTACCGGTTTCCGCCGACCACCATCTCCATTTTCCCGGATGCCCGTAGCACCACTTTCCCGATGAGACCCTCGTTGCATTCCACCGAACGGTAGTCTATAACCCTCCCGTCGTCGTCCAGCCAACGACCAGGCATGGAATTCGGGAGTTGCACTAGGGAAACAGCTGGTTCTGTGCGGCTGTACAATTTCGGTGTGGCCAATGAGGGTAGCAGCCGCACAACGCTATCATTTCCTTCCGCCGACGGTTGCGAGCTACCACCAGTGTCTGTTTCTTCTTTCACCTTGTTTTCACTTATTGGTGCATGCATTTGAAAGAAATTGCCTTTGTTCCTTTCCAATGGCAAAACAAGTGGTTGGTGTCTCAGATCCAAGTCACTAGCAGATTTGCATAAAAGCAGCTGATTGACAATCTCAGTCTCATGCTCTTCATCAATCTGCAATACTAAAGAGATGTAGTCGAAGGTACATACGTTCAAGAGTGTACATACATTCCATTCAGCATGAGTGTCGATAGTTGGTTTTGCCATAGCAGGTCCATCGCCAGGTTCGTAGCCCTCATTTCGATCACTGTACGCTGCTGTCTTTTTAATCATATGAGTGCCCTCCGAAAATATTCCTGTTGACTGCACATATCTTGGCCCATCGGATTTCTCGTTTCTTTTATCTCTATAAGCCTGCCTTCTGTTTGCTAATTTTCGGGAGCCATCAGAGCTTAAGTCGCTGTGAAAATAAACGATTAATATAAATAACCAAATGCATAGGGTATGTGTACGTACGGGACGGCTTTGCCTTTATTTCGTACGGCATTCACATTTGGTGCGAAAGTCTTTTTCGTCGGCTTAGCGCCACCCAGATTCAAATCTCTGGATGCTGCCAAGGACGACAGCCTGCCATTGAGCTCTTTCTTTAATTTTTGCTGATTGTTCATGATTACCCGTGGTTAGCAATATGAAGAATAAATTAATGAAAATAAATTACAATTAATTGTTGAATGTTGTGTACACGTTCTTGATGAATTCTTTAGGTTATGTTATGTGAAGGTAGACCACTGTAGCCCACTTACCATACTTGACAGAATGTCAATGCATTCTTGTTCCATCTATTATCCCACAACACAATCGCTTCACCAATGTAATATTCAGCTACCTGCCCGAAATAAAGGTGTCGCATTGTCGTCATTCCGGTGGCTGCTCATCTGCCAGGGTCGGTGCGTGTAATGAAAACTTATCTCTTGTGCGTGCATTTGTATCATTTGTATCTGCCATTGTTTATTGTGGCGTTATGGCGCATTCAAAACGTGTAAATTGTGATCGCAGTGCGCGTTGCAAAGCATCTCGCGAGCAATCGCGACGCTCGTGAATTGCTGGCCGGCCGAGCCTCACGACGACGACGTCGACGTCGTTCAATTGCCACCATCGCTGCTCCATCCGTAATTAAACGCCATTGGTAATGATTGCGACGATTGCAATATCGTAACGCGTTGTGTGCACCGCATTTCCCGGGCGTGAAGTGAAGATGGACACATACAGCACGCGCGCATCAATTCCACACTGCTAAGAGCAATGAATCACATGCCTCCGTACAGGTTGAACGTACCAAATGCGGGAGGTGATCTTTCTAGCGGGGGCCCTGGCGGTGCTGGTGGTGGCAACGGTGCAGGCGGCACCTCAGGCGCATCCAACCCCAAGAAGCGAAGAAAGAACGGACAGAACAGCGCCCAGCAGCAGCAACCGCCGCCGCCGCCGAATAACGTGCAAGACCTGCTTCCCCCGCCGCTATCCGGCTACGGAGACACAATAGTCGCGTCCAACCCCTTCGATGACTGTCCCAGCAGCATGAGCATGGTGCGCCATCCAAATCCGATGGGCATGCCGCCGATGATGTGCCGCACGATGGGCGGCCCCCCGCCCATGCCACCCAACATGCACGGCCACGGCATGATGATGAACGGCCCGCCGCGTATGAATGGGCCGCCGCAGATGAACGGCCCACCGATGGGGTCCAATATGGGACCGCACATGATACCTAGTCCGAATGGGCCGCCTCCTATGCATGGACCAATACCAGGTGATTTGTGTAAATATGGTGCATAATTCCTTTCTTACGCTTTATGTATTTACAGGATCAATGCCAAGTCCTTTGGGTAACATGGGACCTTCACCAATGTCAGGTGGCATGCAGAGCAATGGGCCCATCAATGGTCCAATGATGAGTCCTATGGGCGGCCCGATGAACAATGGGGGTCCGATGGGTCCGATGAATGGACCGGGCAACGGGCCCGGACCAGCACAGGGACCCGGAGGTGGACCACCCGGCAGCATGAACGGTATGTCTTCACCGATGGGTAATCAGATGAACGGCATGGGGCCGGGGAATATGAACAATCCGATGGGTGGACCACCGAATCCTTGCAACATGAATCATGCTAATGGTCCAATGAACAACAACTTTATGATGCCCATGAATAATATGTACCAGAAACCGATGCCGGTGAGCGCCGGCAAAGTCTATCCTGCAGATCAACCCATGGTAAGGCCTACAACGCGAATGATACATTTGTATTTTAATACATCTGTTTGGACAGGTATTTAATTCGCAAAATCCCAACGCACCACCCATCTACCCATGCGGCGTGTGCCACAAAGAGGTGCACGATAACGATCAGGCAATTTTATGTGAGAGTGGATGCAATTTTTGGTTTCATAGGTATGCTTCAACCATAATACTTTCGTAAAATATGTCTTGATTTACATTGTTTATGATCTCCAGGGGTTGTACTGGTTTGACCGAAGCGGCATACCAAATGCTGACGGCGGAGGTGTACGCCGAATGGGTATGTGACAAGTGTCTGAATTCGAAAAACATACCACTCGTTAAATTCAAGCCATAAGTACGTCAACCAGCGATGAAACTTGCTCTTTCGATAAGATTAACAACTAAGTAATATTAAAATTTCATTTGCAATACATATTATATTGGTATTGAGTTATTTATTTATGTTTGAGGCCTACTTTAGACGGGACAAGATCCGTTTGCAAGTAATTAGTACCTTGAATTTCTCCTATCGTCGAACGTCAGCGAAAAATGCTGGCAGGATTATTATGGGAGATGAAATTTGCATGCGGAACTTGTCGCGTCTAAAGTAAGCCTTAATCATCGACACATCACTGCGTGGACCAATTTGAACAATATTCTAACTTCTAAAATGTCTAAACATCTGTATAGAGATTGTCTACAATTATTTTTGACGTTTGAATCATTTATGTAGGTGTATCATCTAATTTATTATTGTCTTTGAATGCTAATTCATGTTTGTTCTATAAATATGAAGCAGAAATTATTACTTAATATGTATCATGTTTGAACCGATAACAATGGTTGTGTTAAAGGGAGAAATTAGGGAATTTAATAATAACTCCAATTTTACTACACAAGCATATTTGCCGACAGCATTGCAGAAATCTGGGCATATGGCACACTTGTACAGTACAGATTTATAATATGTAAATATGCATAGCTAGTTAATTACGTACATTCTAAGAAAAAGAACACTATTAAGGTACATATTTTAAATTAGTTTCAGAAATATCCCAAATGATAGCTTGAATTTTTGTGAGCTGCATTGAGTGTGACGGTATCGGTATGAACAGAATCAGTAATTATTGTGAGAATGCGAAATTGTATCGCTTGCGCAATTGCACTGCCATGTCAAGGCATCGTAGAAATATGCGACTTAGAGTGAGAATATGCATTACATAAATGTGTGAGAATGTGAAAAAGGTCATATAAAACGCAAAGTGAAATATGTACTGAAACTCGAATGCCTTATCCTTAAAATGCAGCTGTTTTACATTTGGTTTACATGTGAGTTTTCATGCTGCTTTATCGTATTAATGCGAATGATTTATTTACATCCGCGTCTTTCGGTATAGAACGGAGACCAGTGATAAGTAACATAAATGCAAAGAAATCGAATGAAGGATGTGGAAGAAACCAGTTGCATGAAGGGCATATTCATACTCTTAAGTGAATTTCACACAGAATTGCTAGTTAGATAAAAGATATCTATATATAATAGATGGATGGGTTTTATCAAAAGGAGCCTTTGTATAAAGTTATTAATTAATAAAAAATAATTGCATTACATAACGATTTTTTCGTCTCTTGTTGGTAGCAAACGCATATGGGGTGATCTACGCTACGACTTGCGAACTGGGCAAAAAGGTATCAATTGTATTGTACCTACGATTGTATACCTGCAAGAGCATACGTATTACTCTCTGTCCCTCTCTCTACCAAATCATTTCTGTAATGCGTGCTCACTCACACGGCAACTGTACTGGCATAAGTCAAAGATTCCCAAACTTTTACACGCGAGGACCTATTGCTAGTATTAATCTTCAACCTGGTATTTTATTAATTTTTAACTAAAATTATCGTATTTATTAACAGCGCATATTATTTCATTAGAGATGCTTATGTATAATTTCTTTAGGCTCAGAATATCCCACTGTAGTTTGGGAAGCACTGGCATTGACAAAACCCAATCGCACAAGTTGCCTATAGTGATGTGCGCTTGGCTTCGAATCGCATCAACACCGCCGACACCGCCGTTTCCGTGACGCACGTCAACAAGAATAGTATAGTCATCCCGTCCCGTTACGAGGCGCGCGCTCCCGCGACGCAGTGCCATCGGCCGAGCAGCCAACACGTAGGTATCCGCACCAGCGCCGCGCCGGCGGGGCACACGTAATGCATGTGGTGAGAGCAGCACGTACCTGGATGAAGTGATTGCCAAGCGAACGCCTTCGCAACGTGTATCCCGCACGCAATCAGGTTCGGCTACAACGCAATTTCGGGTGAGTAGCACGCAACGTACGCCGCCCCAGCCGCCCAGCGCCGCGCCGCGACGTTGCGCCATGCGTCGTATGCGTGCGTGGTGTGGTGTGTTGGTGCGAGTAGCGCAAAACTAACATAGTCATTGCTCCTCTAGCGCTAGTGTAACATGGCGGACGAGCGGCCCAAGTCGGAAGCCGGCGATAAACAGGAAGCCGATGCGGATAAGGACGGCGACGCGACCGCCGTGATGATCACCGTCACGGTGAAGACGCCGAAGGAGAAAGAGGTGTTCAGCGTCGACCAGAACGCCACCGTCGCCGAGGTAAGTGCCGCCGCAATTCGCAAGCACACGGGTGCTGCAAGCAGCGTATTTCATCATTTACGCTAATTGTAATGGATTTGGGCGCAAGTAGTTGTACATTGATCAATGTTGGGAGTCATGATGATGCAATTTGATCACATGCATTATTGAATTATGCGTGGTATTATCACTAAGTGGGCGCGCGCATTATGGAATGTTTGTGTTGCCGACAGTTTAAAACGCAAGTGGCGCCCAAGTTCAACGCCGATGTCGAGCAGCTGTGCCTCATCTTCGCCGGCCGCATTCTGAAGGATCCCGATTCGCTCGTGTCGCAGAACATTAAGGACGGATTAGTTATTCATTTAGTAATCAAAGCGGCGCCTCGGAATACAACCACGCAGAGGGCCGGTGAGTTTCAATTTTATGTGACACACATTGCTATTGTTTCCCAAATGCATATTCGTTATCAGTGGAACAATAACATAGCGAACAATATAATAGAATAGTAAATATGTACCCAATTATGATTGCAGCCGACATCAGCCAGACGCCGTACGGATTGGGCGGCATGGGTGGCCTCTCCGGGTTGGAATCACTCGGCTTGGGTTCGACGAACTTCATGGACATGCAGAATCGCATGCAGACTGAGATCCTCTCGAATCCTGACCTCTTGCGGCAGGTGCTCGACAATCCGCTCGTGCAGCGCCTGATGAACGAGCCGGAGCACATGCGCACGCTGATCACCAGCAATCCGCAGATGCAAGAACTGATAGAGCGCAATCCGGAGATCAATCACGTGCTGAACAATCCGGATATGTTACGGCAGACGATGGAGATGGCGCGGAATCCGTCGATGCTGCAGGAGCTGATGCGCAGCCACGATCGCGCCATCAGCAATCTGGAGAGCATCCCCGGCGGCTACAATGCGCTGCAGCGCATGTATCGCGACATCCAGGAGCCGATGCTGAATCTCGCGACCGAGCAGTACGCGCGCAATCCGTTCTCGGGCCTCGTCGACACCGGCGGCACCACCAATCCGCAGCAGGGCACCGAGAACCGTGAACCGCTGCCGAACCCATGGGGCGGTGCAGCACCGCCCGCTGGTGGTGGTGGCACGGGCGCGCCGACGAGTGACGCGTCGGCGACGCGACCGCGGCCGGGCGTGCTCGGCAACGCGCCGATGCAGAGCCTCATGCAGCAGATGTCCGAGAATCCGGGCCTGCTGCAGAACATGTTGTCGGCACCGTACATGCAGAACATGATGCAGGCGATGGCGGCCGATCCGTCGGCGGCGACGGCGCTGCTCAACGAGAATCCGCTGCTGAACAGCAATCCGGCGCTGCAGGAGCAGATGCGCGCGATGATGCCGCAGCTGATGCAACAGATGCAGAACCCGGAAATCCAGGGGTTGGTGTCCAACCCACAGGCGCTCAACGCGCTGATGCAGATCCAGCAGGGCATGGAGTCGCTGCGACAGGCAGCGCCCAGCTTGCTCAATACGCTAGGCACACCACCGCCGCCGCCGCTGGGCCTCGGCGTCGCTGCGACGACGACGGCAGGAGGAGGCACGCCAACGACGGGCACCACCACCACCACGGCGCCTACTGCAAATCCGAATGCTTTCTCCGAGGTATAGTTCGCCAGTCAACCGGAATGTTATTTATTCATCTGAAATCATTTCGTTTTTTAAGTTTATGGCGCGAATGGTTGCGGATATGTCGAGCAGTCAAGATAATTCACCACCGGAGACGCGGTATCAGGCGCAGCTGGAGCAGCTGGCGGCGATGGGCTTTGTGAACCGCGAGGCGAACCTGCAGGCGCTCATCGCGACCTTCGGCGACATCAACGCGGCGGTGGAGCGACTGCTGGCGCTGGGCCAACTCTCCATGAGCTAACCTCGTAATGTGCGCCCCTGTACGTTTGAAAATTTTTAATAAGTCACAGCAGATGAAAAGAAATAAGAAACAGCGCGACAGCAACCAAGGAGAAATGATTAAAAGAAATACTGAAATTATTTCCTATCTTATACCTGCTCTAATTTTCTATATAATATACGATGGGAGACAATGAATGACGTGAGCGGCCGGATGGTAGGATCGAAATTTGTCAGCCATGAATTGGCAACTACATACTACAATTGCTTCATAAAATTTTCCTTGTTGCGTGGCCCATTTTTTAAATGTTTCTTCGACGTCACTTACTTCCTGTGCTGCGGGAGATATGATTGGTGGTTAGCAACTGAATAAAATTGTATGTGTTACTTTTGAATTGGCTAAAATAGTTAGTAAACCAAATCAGCTTGAATTGATTACAAAAACAAAAACATTTATGCGTGCCAATATATTTGCAAATGCTCCCTCCTTTGATTACACGAAATGAAAATTCAACCGGCAGTCCGATGCGACGTAAATTGTATAATTTTAGTGGTGCACTGGATTTTGGCGAAAGATAATAAGGGTTATGTATATGATACATGTATTTGTATTAGTTAATTGCGATTCAAATACCTAATTGTTTTTATGTATGTTGTGAGATAGAGATACCTATCTAACTAAAAATCGTTGCCCTCTTATATCGCAGAGACAAATTGTATAGGTATATCCAGCTACACAAATTCTACTAATTCTGCAAATGCTATATTTGTTGGATTGAATCATGATGAATTAATGGTTTAGTAGTGTGGGAAAGAAACAAATATTATATTACGATGATTGATTAATGAAATACATGCATATTCAATTTGAGTTTCATCATTCAATGCAAGAGAGGGAGGGTTTTGCACAAACCCTTTCAAACCGACAACATTTGGGCAACATTGTCGAGCTGGAGTCGATGTGTACTTGTTGTCCAGTTTATAATCGCTTATTGATGTTTTATGTATGTATCTCTTCTCTTGAGTTCTTGTATGAAACTGATGGCGTTGTTCATTCTCATCTATCTCTCTTGCGTTTTCATTAGTTGGCATCCGTTAGCGCAGACTCGCCTATATTATGGAATATAATATGTGAGCACTCAAATTTAATGGAAACTGTACTAATATATGTTTTTTGAAATGATGCGAAAGTAATTGAGAAAAAAATATAAGTGCGGGGGGGAAGGAAAGTATGTAATTTGTTATTGAGAGTGTTTTCATAAAAATGATTTTGTAGCATTCCACTTGTAATATAAATTGAAATAAACATGGGATGAAAACGTACAAGTCAGATGAGATTGTTTGGCTGATTGTGAGTTTAGCTTCTGTGTGGCTCACAACCAGTTGCCATCGTTCTTTCTCATTTCCATTTGTGTGTTGGGTATTGGCACAAACTTATTGCATTTCACTTGCTGGCCCAGAAAGATCAAAGACACACAATCCAGGAGTTGCTATGGGGGGCGTTGCATGGGTCAGAACTTATATATTGATATGGACTTTCAGGAGCATTATCCGTTTTCCGTTCTTCCGTATCTCTTTTGGATCGGCGATAATTTTAAATTTACGACTCAATTTTAACGGATGTGACGTAGTTTGGTCGTAACACTACTTGATACGACGCGATTTTTCTGTTCACACGTTTCATGATGGCGGACAAGAAATTGTTTACAATCGAAGAGCGTATTGTCACTTTTTTTGCTGTCGTGCGTTCTTCAAATTATCTTGCACCAGTGTCTTGGCCTCCAAGCAGTTCAGATTTGATAACGCCAACGCAAATGCACTGAGGGGTTATATCAAAGAGGAGTTTAAAAGAACGCTTCGAATCAGGACTTGGAAACGGAAACACAGTTATTAGTTATTACGTCAATGACTCCGGCCATGTTGAAAAGGCTGAGCATACGAACATGGCGTCGTACAAAGTTGTGTTGCAACAATGGCGGTATGCATACTGATATTTTAGGTAAATAAATACCATAAATACCGTATTTTATGGACTATAAGACACATGGACTATAAGGTAAATGTTATCACCAAAATTTCAAGAAATAAGGGACTTTCCGGCTACCCTGTAGATTTTCACCAAACTTTCTGTCGGCGCCTTCAATCATTCTTGACGGCTGGCCAATTGGGGGATTAGTTTTATACGCAGTGAGGAAGTCGATTTAATGCCGAATTAACTTTAACTTTAATTTTCACATCATACAGGCAAACTTATGTGGAGCATTTGGCGCTCGTGACCAAATCAAAATTAGTTTGAGCAGTGTTCATTCTTGTTCTTGTTCAAGTGCCTAACTGCCGCTTTCTTCGCAAGTACCCTCATATAGGGTGCGAAGGCACAAAGAAAGGAATATTAATCAAAGAAAATGAATATACATAAATCGATCATTACTAACGGAGGGTGTATCGTGTTACAATTTTCGGTAAATAAGTATAGCAAGTGACGTGTTGAAGTGTTTGAGTGTTAGGTATTTAGTATTTCGTGGTGATTTAAGAGTATCATGTGTGTGTGTGTGGCGCAAACACCCTCCTTGACTTGTATTTTTAAACAATATGCAGTTTAGCTTCCAGCTCAATGAGGAAAATATAGCCTTTGTTCGCGATCCCATTAATGCACGGTGCTTTCTTGACCACGTGTTGGTAAAATCTTTGCGAATTGCGGTGGACACGTGTTGTGAATCAGACGATTGCGATTGTTTCGCGCTCAGATTTCAATTACACAAGTTTACAAATCGCGGTCAACATTTTGACTCGAGCAGATGAGAACGATTCTTTACTAATTTTGGTGCGCTGAATCCAAATCTGCAATCAGTTTTTTGAAATAGGTTCTAGTTTTTGAGTTCTCCGATGGTGGCGCTACTGCGCTCTTTTACGTAATGAGTTTGAAAAGTCCGTGCCAAAATGGAAAATTGCTGAATTTTT
>JARJDR010012291.1:0-11907 GCA_030264135.1 Myllaena sp. GC000078 | reverse complement strand
CTTAATACTTAGATTAGCCACATAAAAACGGTTATTTCGCATTGGTTTTTAGTCACACGATTCCTTATTGTTTCGTCTCCTCCTCTTCCTCAAAAATCGTCATGGTCAATCGCATCAGTTATGATTACTAGCCGGCAGCTGAACGTTATCACACGAGTTGCAGAGCATTAGCGTTTGGCGTATTTTAATGCTTTCTTTGATTATTGTTTCGTTGGTTTGAGTGTAGCGATTGGATCGCAACTTACGGAGAACAGTCGTGTGTCGGTGTTCAATCGCATCTTGTGGTAAAAACCGTACGGCGCTGCACAGCGATCGCATGGCTCCCGCAAACTATAATCAATAACTTAAAAACTAAACGGCCAACATGCAGAATGATTGAATGAATGCATAGATGATTGATGACATTTTCGTCCGATTCGCGATCCCTTATTTAGAGCATATTTTAAATAAAATAAACTGACTATAATAAATAAAATCAAAAAGGTCCTAAAAAGCAGTCCTTCATAGTTAAGTGTTAAATGCCGATCGATACATACAACGCGACACGGTTTGATTAATGATAGCCCAATGTCACTGAGGATGAAGATAAATTTCATGTCATTATCAAAATGCAAATTTTGGAAAGCTCTAAATTCCTATTTTCGCCATAAAACATTTTATTGTCGCGCATAATCCACGTATGACTTCATGTGTGCGATAATGGTGGAGTAAATGATGAATCATGACAAATGAGAACATAAAATTGCCATTTTCATGCCGTTATTTTCGCCGCATTTGTGTGCGCGTGTGTTCACAATAAAAAAAATATATAAAAATCGGCCCCATTTAGCAGCACCACCGTTATACATATATGTACTAGAAATGCCACCACGATTCCGTCTTTGCTTAGCAGAGCATAACAGAAGATTCATAACAAGTCCTCCTGCTGATATTCCTTGCCTTCCCCTTACAATTAAAGTCTACAGGATCTCACATACGACATGCAAAATGTACAAAAAAATGTAACATCACCATCAGTCACAAGAACATGAATTTCAAGGAAAATTTGTGTTGAAGAGTGCCAAAAAAATAAATAAATAAATAAACAATTACAGGCAATGTGTATGAACCAGTCCATTAGATGAGAAGATAACATTTTGCCAGAAAACTGTGAATCAATGCTCAAGACATATAAGATTGGATAAGTCAAGTCCCAGGCAAGACATAAATAAAACTAGACAACAATTCACCCAATTGTACCCTCGAAATTCGCGCGTTTCGAGGGTGCAACCGGAATGAATCACAAAGTAATAAATCAACATATATAGTGCACATAATCCTAATTGTAAACGCTTTCGCGTAAGATAATAGCGTAATAAGATAGCAATAAATAAGAGCTGCCATATCGATCAGAGATGCCTCGATTTGGACGGTATATTGAAAGAATGCAACTTACTGAAAACTCTGAGGTATCAGTGCTTAATGTCATATGATTACGGAAACCATATGGCGCTGCGCATTTCGTGCACGGCTCTTTTAACCTATCGACACACATCAGACGAGGGGATGGATATAGGTAACACGGCCATATAAATAAAAGGACAAAATCAATATATGTCACCAAAAAAAAGGGAGAAGTGACACAGCACAAACACAGCACATCGCGACTGGCCTTCGCCAATTCCATCATTAATCATCGTTGGTTGCGCGAAAGGAAAACAAAAACCGAAAAAGAAAGACAACACTTACTTCTTGGGCACGGTGCTCACGTACGGCATCACCACCTTATCAACAAAACTACCGAAACCCAGCCGGAAGTTGGACGTGATGTTACGCATCGACTCGGCTAGCAAGTTGCCCAACAGTGATAGTTTATGCTTGTCGTCCTCCATCGATTTGGATAGATCCATCAAATAGTACAGGTCCACAGGATAGTCCACTGCTTGCGTGTATTGCATGTATAGGTCGAATGATTGTCCTGAAAATAAATCACCTTAGTACCTACTCTACTACATACTACCAAAAATAGTTTTTGAATGTTAACTTACTAGCGCGTAGTTTAAGATGCACCCGCTGTGGAGCAATCTGCACAGTGTTGCTCTCGCCAAAAGAATGAGAAGAGCTGCCACCCGCCGCGTGCGACGAGATGGAACCGGAAGCGCTGTGCTGCGAATGCCCTTCTGCGTGCCAGCCGGATTCCATGGCGCCACCACTCGCGGCGTGCGCCTTTGTGAGGTTCTTCGACAGCATGATCTGCTGCACATTGTCGGGATTCCATTGGTACTCTTCCGGACAGAAGGCGGCCGCCGGCGAGGAGGTTTGGAAGCAACGCGGTCGGTCGGCGTGGTCCGGCTTAAAGCACCACGCGCAGGAAGGTGTTTGGATGCATTCGTGGCACGTGGATTTCGAAATGCATGGGTTGGCGACGGTCAGTTTCTCGGCGATTTGCGCGGACGTGACGACAACAAGGAGCAGAATGCAGATGGCGACAAGGAAGTGGTTGCGCGCCATGGCGCCTGGCAGTATCGACATTTCTGCAAAGAAAATTATACTTATTCATAAAGGTTTCATTGGCATGATCAAGGAGTTTGCAAACACGAGGTGGATAAATATAAATAGGAATGAATCAAAGTAATGTTTATGACCTAGCAGATGATATTTTTAACCGTATTATTGTTACGCAAAGCCATATATCCTGTCAGCCACCACTTCCTTTCTAAATATTAATAAACAGACCACGCGTAAAAGTAATACAGGGTATCTACTTTGAAAATGAACTGAAAATCTGATTAAAAGATAATTAATTTATCCTTATATATACATAATCACAAATCCCAGATGGATAATGTATAATTTAATACCAATATTTAAAAACGATAGGGAAATTTTATCTAGCAGATGCAACTTAAGCAAACATTCTAACTTAGGCTTGATAGATTGTGAGACTACATAGATTCATCTAGGTACGTAGGTAACGCTGCCATGCACTGTGATAATGTATAAAAGGAAACAAGTACTAACTGTTCGCCATCGCCGTCGTCTTCTAAGAAGCCAAAGCCGATGCAAACTTGACTTTAGAACTTTACTTAAACAGTCATTCAACAAATGCCCGACAAGTCTGGGTATGCAGGGTGTATAAACACGAGCAACACATTAACACCAGACGAGTTTTCTCCACTTGTACAAACATCTAATGTCCTAGCGAATGTTATAAGTTATAAGTTATAAGTTATAACGAATACTGTATGAAATTTATTATCGAATGCAGATGCGACTGATGCTCCTATGCGTAATGGTTGGTTTTATAACAGATCATACACAAAAATGAGGATTACGTAAGAGATGTCTGAGTAAACAATAATTAATGAATCATTGATCTCCGCTCAATATACTTATTCAAAATAGGTTACTCATAAGATTTGTGTAAAGAAACTCGCGCTAAAACGTATGTATGTGGTATTCTGAATCATAGTGCACTCTAAATTTAGAAATTGACTCAAATCCAAAGTAGATTTTCAGGTGAGTTTCAGACTCTGAAAGTAATTACACCTATATTAATTTCTACTATGTATTTGCTTTGATCTAGTTAAATATTGCGTAGAATATAGAATTTGTGGGCCAATACAATCAATGCGAGTTATATTTATGAATGAATTCGATGAACAATCTCACGATTTCAACCCACATCATAATCATGATTACGTGACATACAAAGAATATTAAAAACGCATGTGGGTTGTGCTCGAGCTGCATGCCATGTGTTTATCCGGAGACATCGTGTGCATTACCATCTACGGATAATTACGGCATTTTTCAACTCGTCTCAATACAAAACCCGTAATATTACCCGCAAACGCATCCGCACACACATCATATAGCGCAAGCAAAATCCGAATGGCACCACGGCACCACCATGTATTTGGTACTTCCTCCGCGCCGTGCGGCGCTCAACACCCACGCATTCGCTTTCATTGCGTTACCAAAGCCAACCCACTACCAATACGAGGCAGAGGCCGACGGCGGCTGACTAACATGCATTCACATAGCAAAAAACGACTTAATGGACGAAATGCATCGGCATCGGCATGGAGTATGTGACTTCAAACGTGCGCCTCGCAACGAATCGACAACGATTGGAGTAATTCGTGCGCTCAATGCATCGAGCATATCGGAAATATTCGATTGATCGCGCCCCAAAGTAGCCCAGATAAATCGAGTTATTTATAAACAATGATCTTAAGTGTTGCGCACGACGGCGACATGAATATATGTTGAGCGCGCGCACGACACGCAAACACGCAAGATGCATTGCGATTGCGGCTGTGTTGCACTCACCTGTGTGGCGTATAGATTCCGCGTTATCTATCCATCAATTGTTATCGGTTATCAATCCACTGATACGCGCACACACCCACGCGCGCACACTTCGCGGGGACATATACAGTGCACAACCGACCGGACCGACGGCCGCACGCGCAGTCATTCGGCGCGGTAGCCTGCGGTAGCCGACCAACAGCTTGCTCAACTTTCATGCTTCAATAAATTGAATATTTTCCAAGCGTACAGCTTAACAACTCTGCGGGTATAGTACTGTCTTATACGCACTCATGCGGCGGTGAAGAGTGGAAGTGAGAGCCGCTCTGCCACCACAAGTTATTTTACTATACTTTCTACTGCAGTCAAAAATAGAAGCTTTATTGCAGGAAATGACCTAAAGATGGTGCTTGAATGCGATCATCTGGTGAGTTGTCTGATGGTCTCAGGTTGTGCCGGAGATTTGATAGAATTTTCTTAATTTCATTGCATAAATACAACAAATTTTAAGTTGCTAACAATAATCAAGACTTAATTTATCCACTGTATCTGCTGGCCAAGTGTGAAATCTACAACAACGCTGCCTGACTCCAAAAAGTAAGATGGTAATGGTTATTGTGTCTTAAAAATAATTATAAATTCATTTTCCAGTGGCTTCAGATTCATTTAAAGTAGGACAGCGCGTGGAAGTGAGTGGCAAAGAAGTGCAGGGTATGATTGCATACATAGGGCTCACTGAATTCGCACCAGGGAAGTGGATAGGTCTCGTCTTAGACATCCCCAAAGGCAAAAATAATGGAACAGTTAAAGGCAAAGAATATTTCAAGGTGACTCATCCTGCACTCAATCACCAAACATTTGATTGATATCTATTATTCGGTTTCAGTGTGAAGATAACTTTGGCATGTTTGTCAAAGCCAGCCAGGTTGTACCACTGGATCAGCATGGAAATCCAATTATTACAGAAGGCAGTGCTGGCGATGCATCCAGATTCAGAGGCAGACCAAGCAGGTAAATAGCAGACATTTTGCTCATGTCCTCCCCATCATCATATATTTGAAATGTATTCAACTTGGTGTGTGTGTGTTTTTTCATGCTTGTTCATATGTAGTATTGGAACAAAACCTAAACCAACAACGTAAGTTACATTTCATTAAACATACCTATTTGTCCCTCTAAAACCACCTGTAATAACTTATTATTAAGATTCCGCATTCTAATAGCACTTAATTGTAAATGTTGCTTGATTGGGGAAAAGTGTCCGAAGGAAAACGTCGCCTACTAAAAGGCCAGGCACTTTGTCTGCTTCAAGGTACACACCAACCATCTTACCAGCTATAAAATGTGCTTTTTGTGTGTTTGCTTGAATGGAATTGACTAGTCATTTGCTGGCTTGATAGTTCTAGAATTTCTTTGGCCAGCAGCCGGCAATCACTGGCTAGCAGCCGTCAATCTCTTGCGGGGAGCAGGCAGTCGCTAGCGGGGAGTCGCAGCCATCTGGCGTCGCCCAACGTGGAGCGACCGGATGGCGTTGATGTAAGCCAAATACCCAAACGTGCTTCCTTTGTTGAAGTAAGTTAAGCGCGCACTCTGCCTCGAAGAGTAAAGCCTCTATATTGTCACACCTGCGTTTAGACTAACTTCGTTGAGACGCTGAAGCCGCAGTTTACGCCTGGCCAGGCGATCACGTCGACGACGACGCCGGTGAGCAACATGGACGAGAAGATCTCACACCTGCAGCTGCAGCAGGAGATAGAGAATCGTGAGCTGCAAATTCGCGACCTAGGGGAGAAAGTTGAAACGTTGAAGATCAAACGACAGGAGGATAAAGAACGCACCAAGGACTATGATAAACTCAAAATTCAATTGGAGCAATTGCTGGAATTCAAGCAGAAGATTATGGAATCACAGCAAAGCCTGCAGCGCGATTTGCAGCGCGCCAAGCAGGAAGCGAAGGAGGCTATCGAAGCGCGAGAAGCGCACGCCGATGAGGTGGCCGACCTCGCCGACGCTGTGGAGATGGCGACTCTCGACAAGGAAATGGCCGAAGAAAAAGCGGAGACTCTGCAACTTGAGTTGGACCTATGCAAGGAACGGTTGGAGGAGGTCACTCTCGATCTGGAGATCCTTAAAAACGAAATGCAGGAGAAAGGTGGCAATGCGGCCGGCGCCGGCGGTGCAGCCGTGTCCACGTATGAAATCAAACAACTGGAGCAACAGAATGCCCGACTGCGTGAGGCGTTGGTCCGCATGCGGGACCTCTCCGCGCACGACAAACACGAATTTCAAAAACTCCTCAAAGACATGGACCAGAAGAAATCCGAGATCACCGAGTTGAGTCGAACTAAAGAGAAGCTCAGCACACGCGTGGAACAAATGGAGCAGCAGATCTCCGACCTGCACGAGCAGGTCGACGCGGCGCTCGGTGCGGAGGAGATGGTCTTCATCTTGGGCGAGCAGAAGCTGTCGCTGGAGGAGAAAGTCGCCAAGCTGCAAGAGGAAGTCATCGAATTGGAGGAGCTGCAGGATATGAACGATCAACTCTTGGAGAGCAACGCTGAGATTGAGATGGATCTGCGCGAGGAGTTGGACATGGCACAAGGAGCGCACCGGGAGGCGCTGCGCGAAAAGGAGGCGGCGTTCGAGACGATCGCCGATCGCGAGTCGACGATCAACAAGTTCCGCGAGCTCACTCAAAAGCTGCGCGAGCAGTGCTTGGATTTGCAGAATCGCCTCGAGCAGGAGTCGTCCAAGCCGGTGAGCGCGTTGCCCGACATGGACTTCAAAAAGATGTTCACCGAGACAAAGGCGCACACGAAAGCCATCGATTTGGAGCTGCGCCGCATCGACGTTCAGCAACTGCAGCAGCACATCGAATTCCTCACCGCATTCATGCCGGAGAACTTTATGAATCGCGGCGGCGATCACGATGCGGTTTTGGTGCTGCTGCTAATACCGCGCATGATCTGCAAAATGGATTTGCTATTGGGACAGATTCGCGATAAGTTCCCGCCGGTGGAGAAGGTCGATCGCGAGGCGGTCATCAAAGGGCATGCGGTGGAACAATACAGTTTTCGTTGTCGACTGTCGTATTTCATCTACGCACTGCAATCAATTTTGCATCAATACACTTATTGCTTAGCTTCGTGCAAAGCTGAAACATTGCTGAATGTGGGATCGAATTATATGGAGATGGCGGCGCAGGAGAAAGTCATCGATGGCTTTGTGGAGTTGGTAAAACGCAATCAATTGGATGAAAATGTGCAAATGGAATTGCTGGAGAAATGCGCCACTTATTTCTACACCATGTATCCGTTGCAATTCTCTAATGAGAATAAGCTAAACCACACATTACTATTGAATGATAATGTAAAGCTGTTATCGGCCGCTTGCGAAGGAATCAATAATGATTCATTGGTGATTCGTTGCTTGATTGAATCAACAAGCGCGGATGATATCGGTTTACTAACGCAACATATTGCAACCGTCGCCGAACAGATTCAACAGCAGTTAAAACTAATTAAACGCCGCATTCCGACAGATAATAATATTGGTAATCTCGGCTTGAATAAGGAAGTGTTTGATAATCTCTACCAATGCTTTCAACAATCGGGCAAAGTTATTAAAACCCTACAGGACATTACGCGGAATGCGGTGAAGACGATTGCTACAAGCGGTGACTCTGATCATGGCCTTATACCGGACAAGATGAAAGACCTGGCGATTAACGCCAGTGACAAAATTTACGAGCAGGACGACCTCGGGCCGGTACAAAGCGTCAAAAACTCGCTTGCATTTGTCAGCACGCAGATTACACAAGTAGCGCAATTCCTCCAGGACAACGAGTACGAAATCAACACCAGCGCAAGGAAACCGGATGAGAAACAACAACCCACGGTGATAACCCGTGCGAATCAAGTGAAAAAAGAGCTGGAGCAGACGAAAACACTCACCAATAAATTGGAGGGAAAGGAGGCCGATATCAAAGAATTGCGCAAAGCGCTTAAAGACAAGCAGGAGCAATTGTCGGAGATGACCATCCGCAAGGAGCTCGCTGAGAAGAAGCTGGGCAATGTGAACAAAGACTACGAGATGACCATTGAGAAACTCAATCGCAAACTCGAAGAGAACCAGAACAATCTGCAAAAAGTGGAGAAGGACTTTGTGAAGACGATGGACTACATGCAGGCCGATATCGACACCCTCGAAACGGAGAAGAACACGATGCGGGAGAAGCTGAAGTATTACAGCAGCAAAACGAGCGATCCTAAGACGCCCATCGATGCAAAATCGCTGGAACCGACATTGCCGGCGGTCGTGCGCGACTCGCCGCTGCTCATGCAGGAGATTGCGAACCTGCACCGGATGCTGCACAAGGAGCGTGATGAACGCATGACGCTCGTGTGCGATAAGATGAAGAATGTGCTGGAAGGTTTGGCGCCATTGCCGAGGTTTAAAGCACAGCCGGATCCTGAGATGGATGCGCTCTACAAAGAGGGTGCTGCTCTCAAACAGGAGATTTTGATGTCGTTGGCAATGCCGAAATTCCCATCTATCTATAAGCTACCGCCGGAATTGCGGTCGTCGGCTTGGCAGAAGCATTTCGCTGAGAAGAATGCGAAAATGGCACATTTGAAGCAACGCGCGGAGGCGTTCGAAATGAAAGTGACATCATTGTGTATTCAACGTATGTATGGTGGGCAAGTTGAGTCGGATTTTACTGTTTTCCCTACAGCACAGCTGAAGAAGGTAATGCTCTTGAAGTTTATTATGGTTGAGTAATGTTGCTATTTGATAAATTTTGGTTTGCAGGCAATGGAAGAAACGAACCCTATCAATATAGGGTACGTGCAATTTCCCAAAGCGTACACGCCGACGAACCAGGAATCAAAAGTCATCGATTTGCAATTGGATTACAAGAATTTGAAGAACGTCATCAATACGCTGATGAACTAATGGTGGTGTATTCATTTCAGTTTGGTTGACCCTCATTCTTAACTCATGTGATATACGAAATCATGCTTTCAATGCACAATTCTATAGATTAGATTATCATAAATTCATTGCTAATATTAAATTTTTCTTATTTGATGCTTTAGAATAAAAAGATGAAACATGCATATCGTTTATTTATTCAATCAGTTTGCTATACATGTAATCCGTTGCACATTTTATAAACATACACAAAAAATACACATTGCGTCAATTTTTTCCGCATAATTTGATCAATATTACTTACATGTTTTGAGAAAATACATTTTATATGTAGTATATGGCTATGCATAATATATTATCTCATTTTTTATAAGTAGAAATAATGAATTCAGCAATCGCGTGGCTTTATGTATGTCTCTTATCTTTCATACATTTTAAAATATGCCATTATCAATTAAGATATTTAAAATCTTAGAGAACTATTAAGAAAATACATTTATTTTACATGTCAGGCAATTTCTGAATTACATATTTGAATCCTTTCATATATGAGTAAAATATCTAATAGGTAATTACATCAAAATTAATAACTTTAGTAACAAATAGGAATGTTTTGAACATATAGTTTGACTTTGTCACAGGTATTGCAATATAAATTCTTCATAATGGTAAAAGTTACTAGTCGACAGAAGCATCTAAAGATGTAGAAAATGTTAAGAAAAAATATACAGGTACATCTATATAAGTTACTACAGCATTCTTCGACTTGCGACCCGACATTGGGTCGTAAACATCATCAATACAGCGGTAAAAATATTTGGAAAACGCTGTCTTTACTACATATTAAAGATACGTACAGTAGTCTCACAATGATTATTAAATTAGTGGATCTGCTTCAGGGTAACTGTGGATTCATTATCATATCAGTCTCCTTCATAGTTTGTCATTCATTGAAATCTCTCCATCATATGCAGTCTATACTTATAACAATTTAAAATGCAAAGCATTATCCAAAAAACAAGTGATTGAAAGTGAAAAGGAAATCGAAAACTACTAAGCACTAAAATGCTTGCCAGCTGCCATGTTAGTATAAATCCTTGCACCATTGTTGGCCGCCTCGGCATTCGCGTATTTCGCCTTCACCGGCGTCTCGTAGCCCGCTTTCGCCGGACTCAAATCATTCGCCACGAGAATCGTCTTCAATTCGTTGTTGTTTTCGAGTAGATTGCTAATTTTCTCTTCCACCAACCGCTCGGTGTGCCGAAATTTGCCGCGCGGCGAATTCTTTTCCAAATTTGTTTCAATTTCTGTGTCTTCATCTTCATTACCTTTTGAATCGACATACGATCTAAGAAAATGTGCAAAATTTGAGATGTGTTAGTTACCTTGACCATCGGGAATTTCTTCGCCATTCACAGTGCAAAAGTAGCTGCGATTGTGGATGGCGTTTGCGGTGAGATCCAAATAGTCGACTTGATCTTCAAGCATCTTTTCGAAGTTCTTTGCGAGTGCGTGGAAAGTCGGTCGGTGTTCTTGATCGACGTGCCAACAACTCTTCATTATTTTATATCTAAACACAATATTGTGTTTGTTGATTGCTGTTGTTGTGCGTTTGGTTTTTGGGGAAGAGGGTAGGTAACTCACAGTGGGACCGAGCAATTTTCGGGTCGTTCCATGCGGTAACCGGATGTGAGCAGATGGAAGAGATTCTGCACCTGAATGCCCGGGTATGGTGTCGCGCCGAGGCTCACCAGCTCCCAGATGAGCACGCCGAAGCTCCACACGTCCGATTTGCTCGTGTAGACGTGGTCGGAGAGTGATTCGGGTGCCATCCACTTTACCGGAACTGTGCAAAAAATTTATCTTAACAACATTCTCACGCGTCGCATTTTTAATTTATTCATCATTTTATTAGATATTTCCTTCTACTTTTTAATAAGAAATTATTCGTTTAGTTTATCGACAAATTCGCGACCACCAAAATGATTTAACAAACTTTTCGAAAGCTTTATTTAAGTTGGCCAACTTTGCGCTGTGAAAAAAGACCAGAATTGTGTACATATCCCAAATGAAAACCAACTAGCTAAGTTCGAAGTTCGGCTGGAGTGTGTGCAAGAAAATATGTAGAGTAAACGCGAAGAAAACTTCCCATTTCGTCAGCTGTCAAGTAGACCAATTGATAGACTTACAAAACCACGAAAATATTAAGTTTGAGCACGGAAACTTTTGCGTTCGACTAAAATTTAAAATAAGTGTCGAAAGGTTTGAGTTGCATTGCGTTTCATTGGATTATTGGAAAAGTTCGCATATCATTTTCGTAGAAAAATAATTCCGAGCAACATGACTAATAAAATTTATAACATTCGCGAATTTGTGTCGTTTAATGCCAGTTTGAATTGTAGTTTTTATGGAAATATCAATGATTTTCACATTAGCTTGAGCACTTTTATGGAATTTTATCCCGTATTCTGCGTATTGTATTAAACATTTAATAATTAAAGTTAAATGGGAATTCATGGGAAATTGCTTTTGTTTTCACCGAAGTCAAATGCAACAAACACATATTGTACGCATGCTCTTACAGCTATGGGGTTTTTGCGAGAATACACTTTGCAACTAATGCGTTTGTGGTGTTATGCTTGCAATTTAAACTTTTGCGTTCGATGCGCGTGGTTTTGT
>JARJDR010012278.1:0-11904 GCA_030264135.1 Myllaena sp. GC000078 | reverse complement strand
CAACCCGATCACTGCACAACAATCACACGCAAAATTAAACCATAACTGATGTCGGCTGTAGTAGACATTGCGCACGCAAATTTTCTAAATTTTCGCCCGAAAACGTAAACGTGAATGACGTTGAATTTTCATCTCAACGTCGCACGCTAGGAGATCTCGCGCATACGTTGAGGTGCGTAGGAAAAATGTTTATTTGTTTGACGCAAATATTTTACTAAATCTCAGCGCTTTACCGAATAAAGCAAACGTTTCGGGACGCAACAAATGCGATGCGATGATAGATTACCTGTGCAGGAGGCGAGTGCCCTCATCTTGCCCACCATCGTCGCCGCCATTCTTCCGGGCCGCCAACAGCTTCCGGCGCTGCAGATGCTGCACGTATTTAACGAAATGCTTCTTGCCGCGTCGCTTCTTGTACGGCGTGATCTTCAGCGAAGGGCGCTTGGGATGCACCATGGCGTTGCATCGCTTCAGGTGGCACGCGTCGCTCTCGTCGACGGCGGCGTCCGGACGCTTCGCGCGCAACATCTCGACACTGCGCCGCACCATGTCGATGAACATGATCACGGCATTAATCACTCACTCCGCGCCACCATGCATTGTTGTATTGTTTCGCGTCCCGAGAAGAATACGATTGAATCGCCGGACGGAATGTGAGTTTGAACGATTTTAATTATTTCGTTTATTGCCGGCGCGCGCGGTTGGCATCAATATGCATGAGGCGATTTGAATTTGTTATCGGGCAGGTACCGTAGGTACAAGTGTGTTGGGTTTGGGCACCTGCGTGAAGAACTGATTCACGTGTGGCCCATTTTGCCCGACGCGCGCGTACGCGCTCGCTGAAGCGCGACCGCTGCCGCTGGAAGGGATTTCCGGTGCGTTTTGCGCCAATACTTTGTTCTTCGGCAAATTGCCGCACGCCGCAAGAAAAGTTTAAATACATGAATTAGTTGGTAAGTGAATGCCAAGAGATTGAGTCAGCGAGTTCACAGCAGGTCATGACTTTCGATTTTCGTCATTTATACATAATGTTTGATTACTACGACGCAATGTAGGACACATAAAAATTAATCGTATACTACTAGGTATGTACTTGACGCTCGTAAAAAAAACTGTAAATATTTCAAAAGCAAATGTATTTTGGTGTTCTGTGGGCAAACGTATTGATTTAAAATAGAAAAGAAATACAAATTCTACGATACCGAATTACTATCGGCGGCGATCTTTTGCGCCATTGCTATCGCGCATCGGTCGATGGCGCTCGCGCGATCGCTGTCGCTCCCGTGTCGAGCGATCCTTCCGGACCGAGGAAGAGCGCGATTTGTCGGAACGCTTCGATCGCGATCGATCATCGCGCTGCCGCGACCGGGAAAAATCCTGTTCACGCGAACACTCCCGCCGTTTCGAATAGTTGTTGTCGCTGTGTTTGCTTTTCGATACGTCCGCGTGTCTAGGCGGCGATCGAGAGCGTGTTGGCCGCCGGCTGCGTGACGATTTCGATGAGTTGTCCACATGAACTGGTGGTGGTTCAGGTCGTACTGTATCTTCGATGATAGACTGAGGTTCTTCTAGCATTTCGATCGGTTCTGTGGTGAATTCGTCCGAAACCTGCTGCTGCTGCTGATGATGATGATGATAATATAAATCCATCTGATTGGCGATCACTTCGCGCATCACCTCCACGTGACTCTTGCGATTCGTATGCACGGATTTGTGCTTCACGCGACGACGACGTGCATCCCGCTCACGCCCCAATTGCTCTTCATATGTGGGTGATTTGTTGGAATCGCCAATTTGAGATCTGATTAGAAATTAAAAAATAGTACTATGGAAAGTTCTGCAATAAATGTCATGACTTACACAAGGAATTCGGGTGGTTTTGCCGGACCTTCGATGGTAGAAATGACATAGTCATACAGTGCTAGTCTCTCATCACTGGAAAATGTAGTCAGCAACCTCTCGGATGTTTTTGGATCATTGTCTATGCCATTCCAACCTAGACCATGGATTGGTAATTATAATACAGAATATAAAAGGATACAAAAAAAGGATACAAGTTCATCAGTATATTGGTAATATGAGTCTGCAAATTATATCAACCTTAAGATGTTGCTACCATTACAGAATGTTTGATACAACATACCTGTTTTAAAGCCTGGATTTTCAGAAAGTGCCTTTCGGAATATTTCAGTCTTTTGATTGTTGTCTGTAAGTAAAACCCACTCATTTATTATCCTGCCATATTAGGATATTGATGAAAAACATACCTATATAAATTGAAGACACTGATTCATCTGCTGGTTCAGAAAGAAACAACTCATTGCGTTTGTAATCAGCACTACTGATTGAACATTGCTCAAGGTGATTATTATATCTTTTCACTGATACATAATGACTCTTAGCATTAACGCATTGAAGTAGTGTATCTTCCTGCATATTAATTATGTTAGTGAATTGAAATTAATGAAATATGATTTAAAGCATACTTTTCGGACTTCTTCCTCACTCCATTCGAGCGCGTTCAGTATCGAATGCAGTTGCGTTTTGGACTCTTCAATTAACTGGTGGAAATTTTCTAATTGTTTACGTCTCACATTTATATTAAAATCCATTCTTTAACTAATTAAATTTAATGAACTGCTATAACGCGGTGCGGCTCCGTGTTTGAGACCGAAAAATGCCAAAGAGTGAGGTTATAAATGGTTATCAATGCACAAATTGTCTTTTTCTCTCTCATAGGATTGAATTGTAGCCATCTTCATTTATAATTTTTCACAAATAATTCACACAAATTTCAGGTAAAATCATCTAAATCCTTAACCATTTATTATCAATAAAATACTTAAACAAAATCTAATTCAATTATTGATACAATCGAATAACATCCAAAGGTTTAGCAGGTAGTTGTGTAACTGGACATCGGCCGGTCTCGCGCAAATGCCGATAGATGCAAGAAAAACAAAACACATACCTGTAATCAACAATTAATTAATTAATCAATCATTTACACAATTAATGATATTCAGTTACCCAGAAATAGGAACAACAGTAGGCATTTTCCAATGCAATAAACAAATAGGGCATTTTCTCTTGTAATGCTTTGAACTACTATCCACCTAAACAACAACGTATTTATCTATCATTATTTCATTTGGTAACAATTTGCAAATCTTACTGGTGGTGGGTTTACAGCCGGCAATGAAGTCATGCTGAAATTCATCCGCTCTGCATTCCAAGTTTGCAGAAATTGAACCAAAAATGCTGATATTTCAAGTACAGACTGAACACCATTTTTAAGGAGTCCATTGCCAATATCACCTAAACTGATAGAAAAGTTCTTAATTCATAAGAATCGCTATGAAAGCTGATCAATTTACCTTAATTCACCTTTAAATAAAGAAGCCCAGAAAGTATGGTCATCATCACTGGGTCCATACACAAGCTTTAAGTTCAATAACTGAAGACCTGGTGATTGTGATTGAGCTTTATTGGACATGTATCTGATATAATTCACCAGAATCCAAGAGCCCCAAGTGATTTCCAAACCACCATGTAAATGTATTAAAGCTTTCTTTAAGCTCCTTTTAGGATCCTATTGGCCACATCAGAATTAGGCAATTATCTAATTAAATAGAACATTGTGGCATTAACTATATGACTTACATCATTCAGCAATTGATCTGCTTCCAAGATTTTATATTCAGCTATCTTATCCTTAAATTTCTTGTACATGTAAGGCACAACAACAAGATAAAACCAAGATAATTGCTTCTGCAATCTTGTCAATTCGTAGCCATCATTTCTTTGCCTTTGTAAACTATAAAAATGTTCAGCAAATGAGGCACCTATAAATTGTGCAATTTAAGTTAGAGTTCATTAATTTACCTATACTAGAATTATGTACCATGTTTCTTGAGATAATGATATTGGAGCAAACCATGCACCACTAGGAATGTTTCATCATAGTACTTCACAGTCCAATAGAAATATTTTCGGCTGCAGTTGGCTGCAAACTTCGCAATCTTTTCCAATGCCGGTTGCAGAGTTACATTCAAACTCTGCTGTGCAATAATTTCGAAGATTGAGGGCTGAGCCTCTGATATTGGATAGAAGTTTGCTGCTGTTGTTGCCATACTTATCATTTATTTCTTTATTTGTTAAATTAAACTCATGTGTGCAAAAACACTCTTCTTCCGTGCATAGTCATTGGAATCACATCTAACAATCACAAATCTATTTGGGCCATGTTTATCACTAATATTAGCTTTTTTACTTCGGTTTGCACTTCGAACTTGTGATTTTTTAATGAGGAGAAAGGGATTCTGCCAAAATCAGCAGGAAGACCCTAACCTAGAAATGCCTTAAAGCACGTGTAGTTCGTTTGGTTGAACATATTTTGTAATAATTAAGAATTATTTGTATTAAGTGTAATAATCATTAGTTAATCGTGGTTACTTTATTGCGTTAAGGACTCCAACATTGCATTAACAATGAAGTTAAATGAAGAACAGCCAACCGTCGTAAAAATCACAAAGAAAAACATTAAACAAGCAATTACTGTTGAATCCAAATATATCACTGATCTATTCGCGACAATTCCATTCCCAGAAAGATGTAAGTCATCAATATTTTCCTACATATTGAATAAACTAATCTATGATCAATTCAGGCACAAAAGAAGATACAGCTAGTGAGGATGATGATGATGATGATGATGAAGAAAATACTTTGAGGAAAAAACCCACATTAGTAGGCCAAAAAACCAGCAGAGCAACATCATTAACAGAGCTCCAAAAACGTCTGGAGGCCATCCAGCTGAAGAAGAAACAAACCTTCAAAGAGAAACTCAAGAAAAAGGGCCTTAAAAATCAATTGAAGCGAAAGCAAAAGGGTGAGGAGAGGAATGCCCAAAAGAAACTGCAAAGGGCTGTTCAACTCCAGGAAACAGAAGCTGTGAAAGCTGAGGCTGATATCCAAATTACAAACGGGAATACTGCTCCAGTTCACAAAAGTGCAAAGCCAATCTTTAACAGTGAAGGCAAGATGGTCTTCTCCAAATTTGACTTTTCTGGCTTGGGTACTGAGAAGAAGAAAAAGGAGAAACAGGAAAAGGATCCCAAGAAGATACTGGAGAATCTGAAGAAACAAAAAGATGTATTGACCCAATTGGAAGCTGATGGTGAGGTGGAAAAGGCAAATCAAATTAAGGATAATACTGCATGGCGGAATGCTATTGCAAAAGCCGAGGGTGCGAAAATCAAAGACGATCCGGTGTTACTGCGAAAGACGCTGAAGAAGCGCGATGAGATCAAGAAGAGCAGCAAGAAGAAATGGGATAAGCGCATGGAGACAGTCGAGCACGCAAAGGACGAGCGCCAGAAGAAACGCCAAGATAACATCGACAAACGCAAAAAGGAGAAGAAGACGCATAAATTGAAAAAAGCCGCGAAAAAGGGGAAGATTATTCCCGGTTTTTAATTTACTATCTAGCTATAGGTCTATTGATTGTATGAAAACACAATGAACTATTGAATTGAATGATTATGAATGAGGAGCTAAGCGAGCTAAGTTTTTGTTTACCATAACCTATTTCTTCGATGACATTACACGTGTTGCACGTGCACTAATTATTGTACTACCAATTACTACACATTTACAAATACATGATAGCCTCGTGTTATTCGTAGGATATCATTTATAAAGTATGTACTTATTTCAATAAGAAATCTAGGTTTCTTTCACAATTTTCTGAATGAATTCATGATTCGTGCGCCGTCGCCGCCGTCACTAAAAGTGACAGTGACATTCCTGCACATAAGTGATGCGCACATGTCGCGGGTGGTCGCGGGCTGCTGCTGCAAAGTGCAAACGGTGCAAACTTCAAAAACATGCCCCCCGCGTATCGTCGCTGACGGTTGTTGATTAAATTTAGGATCTGACAAACAAAATTTGCACATTTAGTACCACATAACAACTCATTTTACTCGAAGGATACCAAAGACAAATCACCGAAACCCATATACAAAATGCTCCGACTATGGCACCACAACGCCAGCCGGAATGCAACAAATTACGCAAGGCAAGTGAAATCATTCCCAGTGCTCGATGGAAGGTAACATTTGCACCATAGATTATGCCACTATGTCGCGCGGCGTCTCTTCTCCGAGGACGTAAACAGCGCGTCGAACGCGTCAGTGGACGCCGGGAGCGGTGGCGGCAGCGGCGGCGATGTGGCTAGCATCAAGCAGCATGTCACAAACATGCCACCGATGAACGAACCGGTGGCCGGCCTGCCCGAGCCCATCTACGCCGACTACAAGGAGTCCACGCAGAAGACGCAGATCACCACGCTGCCGAACGGGCTGCGCGTCGCGTCCGAGAACCGCTTCGGCGAGTTCTGCACCGTGGGCGTCGTCATCGACTCGGGCTCGCGCTATGAGGTGGCCTACCCGAGCGGTGTGTCGCACTTTCTGGAGAAGCTCGCGTTCCATGTAAGTCCCTCGTATAAAAACAGCAAGATGTAACATTTCCCATTGTGGGGTGACTGTGTAGAGCACAAGCAAGTATCCAGATAAGGATGCGATGATGAACAACCTGGAGCAGCATGGTGGCATCTGTGATAGCCAAGCGTCGCGCGACACAATGATCTACGCGGCGTCCGCGTACAACTCCGGCCTCGACGATGTGATGAACCTGCTCGGCGAGGTGGTGCTGCGGCCGCGCGTAACAAGCGAGGAGCTCGACTACGCGCGCCAGGCGATCCACTTCGAGCTGGAGACGCTGGCGATGCGTCCCGAGCAGGAGACGTTGCTCATGGATATGATCCACTCGGCGGCGTACCGCGACAATACGCTCGGCCTGCCCAAGCTGTGTCCGGCGGGCAACATCAATAAGATCGACCGGCCGATGATCTTCAACTACCTGCGTCAGCACATTCTGCCGAAGCGCATTGTCGTCGCCGGCGTCGGCGTTGATCACGGGAGGCTCGTCGAAGCGGCGCAAAAGTACTTCGTCGATGAGAAGCCCGCGTGGGATAGTCAACCAAAATTGTACCATCCGCATAAAGCGGTCAATGCCGTAGACGAGAGTGTTTCGCAATATACCGGTGGATTAGTTCAAGTATTTTTGGGATTTGAACTAAGTATTGCAGGGATGAGTTGAATAAATCGGTTTGCTTTCAGGAAGAATGCGATATTCCACAATTCGCATCAGCTGGCCTACCGGTTCTCTGCCATGTGATGATTGGCCTCGAAGGATGTTCGCATCAGGACGACGATTTTATCGCGATGTGCGTGCTCAACATGATGATGGGCGGGGGCGGTTCCTTCAGTGCTGGCGGGCCCGGCAAGGGCATGTACACCCGATTGTATACAAACGTCCTCAACAGGCATGTTCAATAACTACCAACAATGTACAACAATCATTCAATGTAATTGATTTTATTCTAGATATCATTGGATGTATAGCGCGACAGCTTATAATCATGCGTACGCCGACTCGGGCTTGTTTTGTATCCACGCGAGCGCACCTCCCGCACAATTACGGGACATGGTCGAAGTTATCATCAAAGAAATGGTTTCAATGACCAATAATATCACCGATACCGAATTAAGAGTAACTTGAACTGTAGCTGTACACATCTAACATGTTAATGTTAATATTCTTCTACGTTTTATTCAGCGAGCAAAAACACAATTGCAATCGATGCTGCTCATGAATTTGGAGTCCAGACCGGTGGTCTTTGAAGACATCGCGAGACAGGTGCTTGCATCCGGTCATAGAAAGCGACCCAGTTATTACATCGAAGCAATTGGTACAGATGTCGGCGAAAATCCGGGTGTATTTAGCTAATGTTTGATTTTTCCGCAGAGAAAATTTCACGGGAAAATATTATTGCGGTGGCGCGCCGATTACTCAATTCCCAGCCGTCCGTGGCGGCACGAGGCGACCTACGCCTGATGCCGACGCTGGAATTTATTCAGGCGGCGTTCCTCAATGCCGAAGGTAAAATGCCCTCCCGCAAACTGTCACTTTTCCGATAATACGTTTCGCCACCTACAAGCCACCGCGCGAAGGAAATGTAATTATTTATTATCAGACACTTGCAAAACTAACCCAAATACGCGAGTGTTGTGCATATTCGCCATGCAAAAGAATCGCTCCGGTGCGAATTGAAGTATTTATTTCCCTTGTATTTGAACGGGTGTGCGCGCATGAAATAAGGGGGGCATGAAACAGACACGCAATGTTCTAAATGTGCTCTTATAGAGAAACATTGTTAATAAATGTTTTCCTTCTCCCCCCCTCTCTGTTTGATTTCCATCTATTGTTGTATTTTTTATAGTAGACGAAATCGAAACGTTTGTATATAAGTCAAATACATATAATAATTATAAATAGGTTGTTTGGATGCATGTGTGTGTTCTTTTATAATCCTCCGCCCACGCAAGCAATGACGCATTTCATCCGGGGTAGCGCCGGCGCTGACGTCACCACCACCCCCGCATGCGAACAGGTCGATGACATCGTGTGCACTCGTTTAGCAGTTCGCGCACGTCCGCCGTCGAACCGCCCCCGCGTTGGAGTGGAGCGCGCGCGCACTCGCGGTAAAATTCAATAGTTGGGTAAAGTCGGTGTTTGCGTTGTTTCGCCTGCACGGCGCATTCTACAAGTGCTCGTCCCGTAAATGTCAGAGTGCCACAATCGATACGCGTTGCGATCACGGCTGGCCGCGAACCGTGCGCGTCAATTGCACGAATCGAAAATGAGCTAGTGCCCCCCGCACACTGATTAAAAAGCTGCGCACCGGTGCAGCCAACAAATCCATCCCAGCGCGCCGATAACTCTTCCCCCCTGCATCGGTAATCATGAAGATCAGCCTGCAGAAGTTCCGCGTCATCTTCACGATACAAACACTGCTCTTTTGTTTGGACATCGCGCTCAATACGGTTTCGTTGTGCTACAAGCGCCAGCATTCGATTGTTTTGATATTGTTCATGTAAGTTGCGGATGTGTGTTTGGAACTATCTAATTATTCGTGTTGCAGAGCGCAAGATTTGAGTTTGGTCTTCGCATTGGCACTCTTGCTGCTCACTTTCTTCTCGACTTATGTATTTCAGGTAATGTTCTTGTTTATGATGGGTTGTGATTGCGGGTGATTACAAGTGTTATTTTAGGCTGGCTTAATCGAATTACTCTACGATCGCTTTCGGGTAGCGATATGCATATGCGTGCTATACTTCGTACTGACGACAATACAATATATATGGATACTAATCGCGCAATCACATGATGATAAGGATATGTGGTCTGTGGGATTCACAATTATGTTTGTCATTCATAGACTAGGTAAAAACGATAATCCTTTATTTCTTATTATTCCCAGAATTTGAATCATTTAATTGAATGAATTGGTTTGTGTGGAATTTGTTCATAGCCTCGCCATTTTACTACTATTCGTACAAACGTGCGGCGATGCGAATATGCGATCCACGATATTATGATGACAGCATCTGGGAACAGCATGTGACCGTTAAATAAGAGGTGAAAAACATAGGTAGATAGGTAAATATACGTATAAAATGTACATATGAAATCTCATAGACTAGAGGAAAACAGAGAAGACCATTTCTAACTCTTTCCAATATCTGTTATTGTAACTGATATTTTAAAATATTGCGTTGAATAGCATTTACACATAAGGATATCACATAATTCATTCTATTGTGTATATAATCATACCTAGGTATATGAATATTATATGTCAACACAATAATTACTTAGGTAAAATTGATCCATTCTAAACTGTGTCTACCTATTTAACACAATAACACTATGTTATTTATATCGATATAATACATATTTATGACGCCAAATTTGTTAAATATGTGTAAATGCTATTATGTATATTACCGGCTTAAATGATTTATGGAAAAGAATTAATCGCTACGCGAATCTGTGAAATAGAAATACCTACTATACAAATGTATTCCCACACGTGCAAGAAATGAATCGACTTTGCAATCCATGACCTAGAACAAAACGAAAATATCTTGCACTGATGTACATAAAGTAAAGAAAGTAATATATGTCTTTAAGACTGATGGTATTTTTTGCGTTTAGTGATTTTAAAATTGTATTTTCATTGAAAATGACGAGTGACGAGATTATAATAGTGGAACATATGTGGCATCAAGTACATTACGTTCTTTGATTATTGAAATGAATTAATAAATGTATATGCATTAATATTTGTTCTCATTTCTCTTGCCGAAAATAGACATTGTTTTTACTGTAGCATGTCTGTCGCTATCCTTCCGCAAGGATAATAACTATAGGCAACCGGTACAACACGAACAAAGCAAAGATCGGCCATTGCTGCTTAAGCAGTATGATATACAATTTGTATAGACGGTTGGGGGACACTAAAATGAGTGTTTCCGGAAAATTATAATTGTTAGAATATGATATCAATTTTTAATGTAATTTAGAAACATTGATTTTATCATATCTGGATATTAATGTGTAATTGAATTCAGTCCAATTTTTAATTTATTGTTAATATTCCAAATATTATCATGGCTCGTTAAAAATGTATCGAAACGGCATAACTTTTAGTTATTAAGTGCTAGTAAGATGAAACGTTTTTCTTAATGTTTTCAACCGAAATATATCGATTGGAAGCATTAAAAACTGAAACAAAGCGAGTAATGTGAGACAGAGGCTCGTAACCGTTGTGTGAACACGGCGAGCCTAGCGCAAAGGCGAAAAGAGTCAAGTGGCTGCATTTCCAGAGGTGAAGACGACCGCGCGCGCCGGACGAGCGAACGCGATCCTCGATTCCCACGCCACACGCGCACCAGCAATGCAGCAGCAGCAGCAGCAGCAAGTCGAAGGGAAAGGATTGGAATGTCGCTGACTCGTCGTCGTCGTCGTCGTCGTCGCACTGACGTAAACCTAACTGGTTGGCGCGTTCACGCACAGGAAATGCATCATTGTATTAAATTCACTAATACAATTCACTTACTATATACCACACATTAATTAATTAAAGTACTATAACGAAAAATGAATCATATGAATCAAAGTGCTAAAAATGCATTCAACAACACGCAACGTGTCCGTCCTCATAGTTCGTAAACTGTCGATGCATGGCCCATCGGCGGCGAGTTGTAAAAGTGCGCGAATGAACTAAAAGCGCATCCATCATACACACGATGCGACGCGCGGAGTGCATAAAACAAGTGCCTGTGACGCGCCGACGCGACTCGGACGAGAGAAAGAGCCATGCGCGTTAAGCTCAGCGCGCTTAAGTGGGGGAAGCATGCGCGTGCCGCGCTTTGTGTGGTCCTCTCGCGCAAGGTGTAGCGCTCGGCGAGCGACGCAGCAGCCGAATGCCTCTCGGTAGCGCACGGCGGAGCCGTTCGGCGCCCCGTTCAACACTGCGCACGGCGGTGGGGAGCCAGCCGGGATGCTGCTCAGCTCACTGCGCGCGCGCGCGCGCTTAAGTGGTAGTCTGAATGCGATCGCTCCTACTACCGATGACGGTGGAGCGAAGTGGCGCGTGCCGGTGTGTGTGTGGTCTCCACGCGCGCGCGCTCGCGCCGCGCAACCCGTTAAGTTAAGCGCGTTGCGCGTGCGTGCATGTGTGATATATACACACATGCATAAGCGCTCCAGTCACTTAATATTTGTTATCCGCGCATGTCGTTTGTCTTATTACCCATTCTTCATTCTTCTTTGCTCGTTTCTTTTTATTGGAATTACATTCAATTATGAATACATAATAATACATTACTATTTCATATAAAGAAATTAAATTAAATCAATTCTTATGATTTAGGTAAATAATTGGTAGCTCTTGATAGGATTGTTATAAATTTGCATTTGTTAGTGCAAATATTT
>JARJDR010012273.1:0-10426 GCA_030264135.1 Myllaena sp. GC000078 | reverse complement strand
GGCTTTTCAACCATCATTCTTGGATTTTATGAGGCCCAAATCCGACAATTCTGCTTAAAATGCTGTGAAAATGGGCCTCATCACTGAAGATGAAATGTGCGAATTGGTGATGGAAAATTACATGAAAAGGAAAGGGTGCTGCAATCAAACCGTGGCGGCCATTTGGCTGATATCGTTTTGAAATGTTAATGGCATACCTTCCTCTTTACAATGAAATGAATATTCATTGATTTCTCTTAAAAAATACTCGGGTTTTTAAATATCAAAATGATACCTCTTATTGGAAAACCCTATACTTTCCCAGTAATACACCTAAACGTTGCGATGATTAGAACAAAGTATACCCATTTCTACATACTTTGTTATAAATATTTATCGTCCCATTGTACTCTTAAAAAAATAACATATTGCATAAATTATCGAAAAATTTGTAATTATACGTTGGCTATCATATTATATTGATGATGTAAGATTTCATGTAATTACTTATACAAATACAATGACTTGAAAATTTCCTGCTAATTTGTATCTTAATAAGCTAATACGCATGTTGCGAACGCAATTCTTACAAAAGAAATAATAAAATGGCGGAGTTTAGCGTGAACCAATAAGAAATTAGGACGCTGACGCAAACGAAGCGTGCTACTTCGCTTTGCTTGGTTTGCCATCAATAACAATGCTTCCAGCACGCAACAATCGTCGTGAGGAAGTGGAAGAAGTTGGGGGGAATTTCCTGCTGAATACATACCGTATGTGTATCTATGATGCATTTACTGCGCGTAGCAAAATTATATAAGCGCAAGGAAACAAAATTTTCAGGAGACGGTGAAAATCGATTACTTGTCCATTGCCCCCACCCCCGCAAGACAAAGGGTAATAAAAATCGTAGCCACACTCACGCATTGCGATGGATAAAGTAGACCTACACATGCACACGCATTAGTATTATCATCATCATTATCATCATCATCGTCGTCGTCGTCGTCGCGCGCAAACCACTCATTCTATTCATGTGCGCTCGATGCGCGTTTCGCCCGCGCACAAAGAATGGCTTCTAGTAGATGTGCCCGAGCGAGCATTATTTGATTATTAGCATGCCCGAAATATATTCAATAATAGTGTAATTATGTTCGGTAATCCATTGTTCCGAAATATCAAAAAGCGTATACTAATAAGCTCCAAAAATCCATGCATTAGTCGAGTTGGACTCTCTTTGTTGGCACACCATTCATCTAATCGTATCTTCACCGCAGCGCCGCATTTATTAACTTTCTTATTTCTCGAGCATCATTTGAATGAAAAAACTTTCGTTCGCGCCGCGCACGTATTTAATCGTATTATTTTCGCAACAATTGACAATTAAATTACTGGTTTATAACTTACGTAAAACGCATCAGTTTGATATGCATAGAATTCGATTCAATCACGATTTGGAATCGACGAAATGCCCGGCCAGAGACAAATTGCGTCCGCGCCGGAAATGAGCGTTGATCGTAAACAATGGGTCGCTATTTTATAATGAAGTCATCCGTTAAAAGTAACTTCCACCACTGACGATGGTTTGCGACATGCAATGAGCCGTTTTCAGCGATTCAATGAAACGGCGCAATTTATCAGTGTCGTAATTCTCGTTCCGGATGCGCGCAGATGATGCTCTACGTGCGCCAAATATTTTAATCACAAACCAAATAATTAATTTCATACAATGCGCAGCGGTATTAAAAGGGGAAACATAGCGATCGCAATGGATGTATGGATGTTAACATCGACATCAGGAAATGGTGTATTTGCTTTGACAAATATTGATGTAGGTAAACTCTCTGTGCGTTTTTTTTTGAATGAAATTCGTTCAAACGACGAGAATGTTTCGGAAAGTTGAAGAAATACATAATATCTCACCATACCTACATGCATTACGGCATTGCGCACGACCTAGTATCAAGTGTGTACGAATATAAATCACCTACGAGTGACGAACATTACGACGGGATGTTTTAAAACACGTCGAATATCTAAATATTTAATTTGTCTTATCGCGTCGGTCGGTCGAGCGCGCGCAGGTTTTGTGTACCGGCGCGCGCGCGCGCGGCGTTTACGATACGAAAATGATGCATCGCAGCGTTGACATTTCGAAATCGCGAATGGATTAAATTTCCCCATGCGGCGGCGGCGGCGTTTTGCCCAAATTGCATTGATCTCCTCTATTAGATACATATACGAATGATGTGTGTGTTTCACGCGCAAAACAAGCATTCTTGATAAACTCGCTGCGCAGTTAAGCTGATGGATGCGCAATGACATCCAATTCGAAAGATTTCGATCGCTGATCATTGTTGCGCCGCTGCCGGCGTAAATTTTAAAGCAACCGGTAGAATGAATGACATTGTCCCCATCGCGTGCGTGCGTGGGCTGAGCTACCTTTCTTCTGCGCTGCTTCTGCTTCTGCTTCTTCATTAACCACCACGGCTCGTGGCTACTTATCCGATTATCGTCCAGCGTTCTGCGCGATGAAGGGCCTCCGTGCCGGTGTTATTAGAACGTTCACGATGCCATGACGAGCAATTCTTCTTCGTCATGCATCCGCCATGTCACATATCGCTTATTATCTGAAAGAATCGGCGGATGCGCGTCGCGGGGTGTTACTGACAATAAATCGTTGATACGTTGCTGCTGCCAATGACATTATTATTATACCCAAGAAACGAAAACGGCATTATCTGCGATCTAACCAATATCCCGCGCGTGATAATCATCATCCGTTCATTGCGTTCGTTGGGCTGCTGTGTCAGATTTGGATTATGACTGTGCACATTTTAACCACATCAATATTTACTTTCGAAAAGTGGTCGATCGGTAGGAAATCCACCGTACCCGTCGCGCTATTGCGTCGGTCGGAGGGCGCAGATCGATATAAGCGGGCGGTTTCATTAGTGGTGTGTGGCTGGCGCGCGTGGGCGGTAGAAATTCAACGCTTGCGCGCTTCGCATCCATTTCAATTTCCCCACATCGTCGAATGCGGAGCATTCACACTACACGCGCGCGTACTGTGATCATCATGGCTGCAGCGGTGGAATAGACAGTCAGTCGGGCCGCGCGCGGCATAACGATATTGTCTTCTTGCTCCTCGCGTGTCCGTGCGCGCGCGCGAGTGTGTTCCGCGGCTGAAGAGAATTCGCGTCGTTACTCAGTCCGCGTGCGACTGTTCGCTCAGTCACTTCGAGCGCTGCGCACGCACGCGACGGACGCTATCACTAATAAGCCGTGCGCAACACGTGTGCGCGCGCGTTGTCCTTAAACACCACCAGGACAATATTTTATGTGTGCCTTTACATGATGGAATATACGTGCCTTATTCGGTGATTTGAATGCGCGAACGAAACAAAAATTGCCGAAAAACATTTACTACATCCGAATCTAACCGGCTGGCGGGCCACCAGCCAAATAAGGACCTTCATTATCCTTCTTGATAGTGGATCGCAAAACAAACAACCCAACCAAGTGTCAGTACTTAAAAATAAGTTGATATTGCGAATCGCGTAGTAAGTGGCGTGCGTGGGTGGCGTTTTGCAAACTTTAACCGGCAACACACCAACCGAACACATTTGCGTTGCGTGTGGTGATCTATAGGATCGATAGATACTCGGATTGTGAGGAAAGAGAAGTTGTTGGATGGCAAGCGGCTGGTGAGCGCCCCGACGGGATATGGATACGGGGGCGTGCTGTGTAGTGCCCTCGGCTCCACCGCATTCGGACGATCAGATCGTGCCCGCGCATCCGGGCGACTGCTGGAATCCGTCGCCGGGCAGCAATCATTCGCAGCCGTTTCTCGACACTTGGTTTCAAATGCAGGTGAGTGTGGCGAAACCTAAATACCACGCCGACGATAAATCGCACCAGATTTTTTAGCGCGGAATTTGTAGTCAAGTACTTAGCGGCATGCCTAAATAATGTGCATCCACAGTTAAATACCATTTCGAGTGGGCATATTATGTCTTCGGCTGCACGTTGATACTTTCAACACCGTTTCAGCGAAAGACTATAAATGATGGGGGGACCTCTCGGCGGATGGCATTTGGCCATGTTTAATTTGCGAAATGATAGCTAGGTATAAAGACTCACATCACGAAGCCTTCTGCTTCTTCTGCGTTTCATGGCAAAACGTGAAAGGGAATCGATTCATTAATGCCCAATGGGAAAAATGTCAAAACTTATCAGATTAATGCCGCGCGCGGCGGAAAATGTTCAAATTATTATTAAATCCAAGTAAATAGAGATGATTAATTTCAAGCACTTATGTACAACATCACTCATCATGCGCAAACTACGGTTGTAGTTGGTTGATTGTGAGAGGAGAGTTTATAGACAAATGGACGAGTCATGAGCGTTTTTTTCCCCGGCGCGCGCACATAATAGAAACAAGCCGCATGTATGAAATCAATCATAATAAACCTTTATCATTGCCATAATAGAATCTTTTCTTTTCCACATCTTTGATAACGTTTTCACACCGCCGCAGCATTTAAAAGTTGTTTATCTCGCCGCATCGCAGGGATATCATACACCTATCTACATCTAACCCATTAGTTAATAATAAATAGCGCTTGCCCGATGCTGACAATCGCATCGCACGTTTGATGCATGCTGTGATCAACTCACAGGTCTCCAGGTTGGCGCGTGCGGAGTCATCGCCTCTCCGCCGGAGATGGGGCGTTACAAATCAATTCGTAAACGTTTATTAAGTGTCTACACACGACACGCATGCTAGGTATGTGTATCAATTATTTATTATTCGAAATCGAACACAATGGGGAGGCGCCCAACGGACACACATTCGCAGCAGCACCAGCAGCAACAAAAGAAGAAGAATCTATTTTATTGTTGTTGAGCGAAAACTAATCTGTATTTCGTAATCTTCATTTCTTCATTTCGAATGCGCGGCGAATTGCGGGCGTTGATTATGACACCAATGACTTTAATTTCGTGCCTTTTTTTATTGTTCTCCTCTCTGCATTCTTTTGCATTTCAAATGGCATTTACCGCCGCCGATAAGAAGAAGAAGAAGAAGAAGAAGAAGTAACACATACCTCTACTCGTATAAAAGGTCGCGGCGTCGATATATAATTAAATAGGTTGTGATGAAATTGCGAATTTAATTATACGTTTCGTGGAAGTGATGCACAACCAACGTCGGTGTCGTATTTGTATTACGTACACTGATTTAATGTGCGCGTACATTTTTTCAACTTATCTTATTGATTTTGACTGCACGAGTATAGCAGGCAAATAGCCAAAAACGTTGATTTTTTGCATCTATCAAAACGCAAATAAACGCAGAGAGCCAACTGGCAATTCGTGGATGTTGGCGGGTATTATCTTAAATATCAATAAATTATTACTTTCGAGATATGTGCGTTGGTGTGCCGTTTAATTCATAATTAGTGATTTTTCTGCGGAGGACTCACGCATGTTATTCACGGTATTTACGCTGTACGTTTAGCGATAATGAACCATCAATGGCAATAAATTTCGGAAAACCAACTCGCGCGCCGAGCGGATGGGAAGTCGTATATAATCCGCTAGGCGCTGCGCACTATGCTTAATTGTGATGTCCGAAATGAAAATTTAACCATGCGTGTAATGCATGGGAATTCGACTTCGTCTTTTATATGTATGTACGCGACGCGCTAATCGTTCGGCGCGCACGTCGCTCAATACCTATATAATGGGTAATTTTCGAATGCGTACGTTTAATTGGTTTGATCGTCACATCCTAAGTTCGAAAACGCATAGGTGCATAAATATTGTGGGTGTTTTTTCGACTATAAAATCAACTTATTAGTTTCCGTTTCGAGTCCCACGACAACATTAACCGATTTCTCACATGGATAATTGTTCAATAGTTGATTTCGAAGGCATAGAATTAAAGATTCACATCCGGTCCGTGCGCGCAGCAACAAAGGATTTGTCCGAAAGGGTGACCCAAGCCAATTCGACGCCGGAAATTAATATATTATTTCTGTCTTTCTGACTGAGTGCACATACTACGTTGTTGTGTGCTTATGCGCAACGCAAAATTTAATTTCGTATTGAAACGGCGAAAGTTTACAAACTTTGGAATCGAAGCAAGGTGAAGCTGATAACGCCAGGCATTTACTTTGGAACGGTTGTGAAGTGAACTTAAACAAATATTTACGTACATCATACGCTGTTCATGATTATAGGCGGAATTTCTATGACATTCCTTCGAAAATAAGGTGTCGAACGGTCATGAATGGAGGCAGAGACGAAATAAAAAATCGATGATTTATGATTGATTAATTCGCGCGCTTTCGGATTTTTTCCAACAGCCTCATTTCAAAACGCGTCTTCTTGCTGGCTATTATTAATTAAATCACACACAAGAGTTTAATTAGGAATTTCCAGGATATACGTTTTTCAGACAGAAACAAAGTTTTGTACATAATTACCTTTAATTACTAATTTCATACCAAGCGGTGAAATGCTCTTCTGTTTAGCTAGCATAAAATTATGCGGCATTAAATTATTTAGTCAATCATCGGCAATGACGGATTATGAATTGCGCCTAATAGTTAATTAATCAAAAGCCGCCAACACGCACGCACACACGTGTGAAGTGGAATTATAACAGGCTGAAAACAAGCGACTGAAGCGCGTACGTAGAGCGTTTGCGCACGATATGCGGCGCTTTCGTAATGTGACATTTGAACTGTGCGCGGCGCACACACACACATGGATTTATCGCATTTTGCGCTCGCACGCGCAACAAGGCAAACAAAGTAATAATGCAAAATCGAACAAGCGCGCATGTTGCGCTTGAGCTTGTATTTTATTGCTCACGCGTTACTCACTCGTGATGTCAAATCGAAGCGCGCATTTTTTCCCGATTCGATGCATTTCTTTCAGTTATTGAAATGAATGAATCAACTACAAATTATGGGGTCAACGAGGCACACTCAAAGAGGTAGAGGTAAGTACGAGGAAGGAAGAAAAAAAAATACACGTGCGCGCGCGCGCTTGAGTAAAATTAATTCATGCGTGTCCGCGGCGCGGCGCGGCGGTTGTGAGTGAGCTCGGTCAAGCGGCGCGCGCTTTTAACCAGAAATGTTGCAAATTGTTGTTAAATACGCGACTTAAAAGCCCAGCCATTCGGTGCATCTTTTGTGCTTCCTTAAACAGGCATATTATATGGGCTTTTATGAACTATGAACAGTAATGCGAACGACAAACATGAAATGTGAAACATGAGACTGCGACGCTCTATGCGAGTGTGTAATAAATGAGCAAGTCCTTATTGAAGCTAGGACGCAACTGCATACGTGGTGATCGTCAAAGAACATGCTAATTATGGCGCTATAAACTAACGGCATATTTTGGCCTATCGTCTGCTATTGTTTCGCAAGTAATTACCATTTTTTAAAATTATAATCATGCACTCTTATTCGTAGTGTTTATTACGACACGTTTCAATTACTTACGTATTCCTTTATGTAAACACTCCAATTGTTGTGTATGAAACAGGCAAATAGGTACGCCAATTATTTTTACAATATCTCCCGCATCGCGCGCGCGTGCGTAATTTATTAACAGTTGCAATTTGCGATTGCGGCAGATTCGATTCGATTCAATTCGATTTACTTAATTCAATTCGATCCAATCAATTTTCATTATACTGGCCGCCACCGAGATAAATAAATGATCGCATTATACAAATTACTAGCGAATACTAGCAGTTGCGTTGCGTTGCGTTGCGTTGCGTGCAGATTAATTAGCCACTCCATTTGAATATCGTTGCATGCACTTCGTGGAAGTGTTTGGTTGCGCCACCACCGGCGAGCGCTTCATTAGCGCTTCAGCTCGTTAGTTTACATGTTTTTATTTCCAATGACACCGAAACGATGAGCGATATTTGAATAATTCCCCGCCCGCGCGCAGAGCAAACAATGCATAATTTCGATGTCCTACGAATGCAAATGTTTATTAGTAGTGACATTTAAGACACGTTGGTGCCGAAAAGATTGCAATAATCACCAGCGGTCAGGCGGACTAATCTGTGACATTAACATCGCGTGCGTGCGCATGCAGCACGTGAATTAATGCATCGCACATGACCTAATTGCAAGTGAAGTTAATTTATGCGTTTGGTCGGCCGCCTCCACCCCAGCAGCATAAACTATGCAAATAGCATTGGGAATGTGTAACAATCTTCGAAATGTTATAAATAGTTATTACTTATGTTTTATTAGATGAGTCGCGGCGCGTTTTTTGCAAACATTACTGTTAAGCGTAAGCGTATGGCGATGTAAATGATTGGCATCGTGGGCAATAGGTAGTATGGTATGTATTAGCATACACTCCGCCAGGATTTACCTATCGGCGATGTGCAATTTCGCTCGACGCTGCAAATTTATGCATTGATTCTAACGCCATCAGCGATCAATTTTCATTTTATTTATGCCTCAACAATGCAGCGAGCCAGCCACCCAGCCGTGATGGAAATGACATTCAGTGATTTGCATCGCATGTGTGAAAAGAGCATTAAAAATTTAATATTTAATTGAATCACTCTAGTAAGTGCGCATTTTTATAGCGTCTTCATCAGCATCAGCACGTGTATATCGATATCGTTTCATCGCGCGTCTTTTAACTGTTATTTATTTGAATTGCTAATTATAATTAAAGTAGGTACGTATTTTTTTTCAGTTGATGGATGTTTTTTGATAGCATGAAATTTTTTTATGTTGCACGTTATGGCCGTTTTATGCGTTTCGAATGGCTTTTTTTATTCTTCCATATAGAGAATTATTACATATTGATTTTTATTTGATATACACACGCATACGGTAGAGCGAAAGGTGGAGGAGAGTGCAGAGTAACCGTCATATATAAATAAAATTAATTATTGAATGGAAATCTGATCGGTCGCCTACGCGAGAGATTCGTCATTCAATATATTTAATTATGTTTGCGTTCGCCATCGCCGCAACGTGTTTCCTAATACATTTACGACCCGAAGAAAAGGACCATTTAAATAAACATGCTGAAAATTTTTGCGCCATTGTTAAATTTTATTAGGTTGAGAATTTGAATAATTCCATCGTTTCTATGGGTTGCCGTCTCTCGAAAACGTGTGCGGTTATTATTCAATCAGGAAGTAATCATGTGACACACACTCGTTTAGACGAAATAGCATCCAATTTTGTAGCGAAATTAAATTTTAATCGACTCTAATGATTATTGTCGGAAAAAAAAACATCCAAAAAATTCACATCCAGAAGTGAAACTCACCGCAATTTCTCAAACGCCCATCATTTATATCTTCCACTCTTACTTAAGTAATATTAAAACATGAGCGATACACTTATGTCGATAATGATGTACGTACACGTATACGTATGCATATGCGCGTTTTGACTAATCATACAACTGTTCTGAATTATACATACCTAATACATAACACGTAATTTATTAAGTTCATTACTGTGAAAGAAAAAGAGCGCCGCGTCGCAAAGACGAGGAAGAAGCCGACAGAGCGAAATTCTGGTTTCTCTCCTGACCGCAAACCGGTCACCTTGAGCCTTCTATTACTAACATACGTGTAGATAAGTATATCGATCAGCGAGTGAGCGAACACTTTCTGTCCCGTCGCGTCGCGTCGTTTCCGCTACGCCGGAAAATATTTGGAACTTACGGTAATTCTTAATTGGCTGTGATTTATCATTACGTAATTAGCGCATTGGCCCTATAGTATAACCCGATAGAGATCATCGATGGCGCAACCATCAGTCAAAAGTGGGTATTTATTTTGCAATACATCACCGTTCGTTAGCGTTTGATGTGAGCATAATGGATAGCATTGTCCTTACGATTTGGAACCTTGTCTTGGACAGTCCGGGCGCTACCTGAATAATGAAAGTCAGCGAAATAATCTAGCATTGAAACGGAATCAGCAGCCATCGGCGCTGGCGCGGACGAGAGATAGATACGAATCGATTGCGTTAACCCTATTCCGCTTAAAAACAACACTACACCTACAACATTGCTGCTGGCTGCGGCTGCGGCCCCCAAAGAATTAGAGATATTCCGATATGTACCGAAACGAGGTCAACTTCTCTCGGCGCGTCGGTTTTTAGCTGGAAGAGACAGCCAGACAACGACGCCATTATCGCATCGAGGAAATATGGTAATTAATTACGACTTGACTATATCTATGTATCTACCAAGTTGATGTTGTTGTTGTTGTTGTAGAGTCCTTTAGATTTTACACTATCGCGGAATGTCTCTCCTGTGCACAAGGTAATTAAATGACTGTTTTTACGATTGCGCCCAATCGCACAATTTCGATCTCGTCGCATCTCTCATATCAAAAAGCGTACTTTCTAGTCGGTGGAGGCGCGCATATGCAAAA
>JARJDR010012252.1:0-10648 GCA_030264135.1 Myllaena sp. GC000078 | reverse complement strand
CGCCGACGTACGGAATCACAGCGCAACAAAATAAAACTGTCTGTGACTGCTCGATGCTCGCCTTCCTTTGTTTCTTCTTAAAAGTATTTTCAAATCCCAGCCCCAACCCAACAGCCTTTTGTTATGCGCCTTCGCATGCCATTCGTGCCATTGGACGGATCCCTCTTCTTGTTTATGCTAATCCTTAAATATGGCGATCCTGGATTTGTCGCAACAAATAATATTTAATACAATACAATGTATCGCTTGGCATTTGGCAGTCGAAATTTAAATTTTGGAATATTTCCAATCGTTGGCAAATTTGCTTTTATCGAAATTGGTATGCTGTTAAAATATGAATAAATTATGAGCTTAAAATATCACTTTTTAAGCGAATAGAACGCAAAAGTCAGTAATTTACACCAAATGATAGGCTAAAAACATCTAAATGGTGCCGTGCCGTTTTGATCCATAAATCAGTCTGCTTAGCAACATCTGTGTTGCATCAACAATATAACCACGAGTTTAAGCGCATCTCACTTGTGTCAGTGTGGCATGCATAAAAAGATAAGCAAACGCTTACTTAAGCTCAGTATGGTGCTTGTTACATTTTTCTCTGACATAAATCTCAGGATACAATCTTAAACGCTTGGTCGTGTCCTTGATTGGTGTTGAGATCTTGTAAAGTGCCTCATTCCTAGCCCATTTTCTCAGATAATAATTCACCAAATCTTAAACACTATGACATTTTGTAATATACGAGTTTCCAGACTATGTAAATTTCTTTAATTTAGCAGCCGGGATTTGTGTTAAGGGCGCGCAAAGTGAGCGTAAGTAAACGTGTGCCCTGCTTTGAATACAAATGTCCTCGTCCTCTGCTCGTCGAGTACTTCCGGATTACCTTCTCGGAACTTTGTTCGACAACAACCGGTTCGAAAAATATTTGTGTCTGCGAATGGGAATGGGAATAATTACCGGGGTTAAATACCCTCATTTTGGCGAGGCGTAAACGTATGCTTCCAGCATCTGCGCAGGAGTGCAGCGCAGCTAGCAGCCATCGAGAAAAGGCGGCGCACGCGGCTGCAAACAAGGGTGAAGGGTGGTTTTCCGGGCGCCCCCACTCCTCGTCTTATTTGCCGAAGGGGGATGTTTACGATTTATGAGTTCCACACACACACACACAAACCACCCTCTCGTGGACGTTACCTTTGCGAAACAGACAGCAATGGCGGAATGCACAAGAGCAAAACGTGCAACCCAATGTTTCTCACTGTGTCGGTGAGAGTTACAGTATGGTACGGTATGGCACAAGAGTGCGTCTCTCACTCTTTTGCGTGGGAGAGCACAGGGGGAAGGTTCGTTCGTTCGGCAAAGTGTCCTAAAAGTTTTACAATCGCGGGCGGTGCGGTGCGGCGCGCGCGCGACATGCTTGATGGCCTATCTTCCAATGTGAGTAGCGGCCATAACACTAAGATGTATACGACTGCGCGCGGAGCCCCTCCTATATACTATATGCAATCCGCACATCCGTGTATGTGAGGCGGCGGTGGCGGTGGCGGCGGCTGCGGCGGTGGCGGCGGCGGCGGCGAAGGTTCGGGCATGGATGGATGGATGGATGTGCGCGCCCCCCGCCAACCATACATACGCAAACGCATGTGAGAGAGTCGTCGTGCGTTCGTTCGTCTGATCCGCGGCATAGGTATCGGAAAGCAGGCAGCCAGCCGCCAGCAGCAGCGCTCCTCGTCTGCTGCTGCTGCTGCTGCTGGCTGTTGGCGGACAGGGTGGGTTCCAGCCGCCGCCGGTGCTTGTGACAGTCATTAGTCGTGTTCGACAGCCGCGGGCGGCCGCGAGCCCAAGAGACATACAGCAGACATCGGGGAGAGGAGAGAGAGATCGGCCATTATCTCACCGTGCGTGTCGTGCGCCCCGTGACGTGACGTGCCGTGTGCGTGCATTGTTTCGTGCGTTGCGTGCATTCGTTCGCCGGTCGGTCGTCTCGAGTGCGCGCGCCATGTGGTGTTCGTCGTTCGTTCGTTCGTTCGTTCCTGTTGTGCAACAATCAGCATCCCCATCCCAGATGTGTGCGCATGTACATCGTCAACACAGGTAAGTTGCGTTTGCATTGATTTGTGGTTGTTGTCGCTAATTACGCACGAGGGGAGGCGAATAATTCTAATCACCGCATGCATAACCTAAAAATAGCTGGCGCACCGCAGCTTAAATTGCGGCGAGCGGCGTGTTTGCTTGCGCCCGTGCTCGGAGAGCCGGTTGTTCCCAGTTAATTAACGTTTTGCGACGAGTTAATTGGCGACCCGGCATCACACGTACACGCGCTGCTTCCCTTTGCGCCCACCCGCCCGACCGGTATGTATATTAGGTACGATGAGGCATTCGGTGTGCTCGGGGGGGCATTATCAAAATTTATTTCAATTTAACCTAAACCAGACGCATGTAATCTACAGCGGTAATGAATTGGTGGCGTAATTAGCGCGCGTGCCCGCGCAACAGATTGAAATTGCTATCGCGATTGAAGTTTCAACACGGCGGGGGTGGTGGAATGCGAAATAGTTTCCTCCCGTCTTTCATTTTCTCTGCGCCTCTTCATTCTACTCCGGAAGAGTCCGCCCGCGTTTGTGTATGTAAGTTTAGATAGATAGCGTGTGCTTGGGTGTGTGTGCGTGGGGATGGGTGGCTGCGGAAGGGAAAGGTTGCTGCGCCGCGCCGCGCCCTTATCGTAAAATCTCCGCACAACTTTGTATGAATAGAAATTGCCACACGCGAATTTGTTTCTGCATTTGTTTTGTTTTCCATTCGAGACCAAATATTCTTATTTACCATTCGAATGAATTATTTGCGAGAGTTTGTACGCAGTGTTTTGAGAGTTATGTAAATATTATTGAGCGTGATGGATGGGTGGGTGGGATGCGGACGTTGATAACATATTGGTGTGCGGGCGGGGGTGGAATGTCGGCCATCTTGATACATCCGAGCGGCAGCGACAAGACGTGTGCGCGACCGCCACCACCACCGCGCACGCCGCCGCCGCCGCCGCCGCCCCTTCGCGGACGGACGCGACGCAAAAGTCAATACTCGATACTCGCTGGCGCGTGCCAATTCCAATAAGGTTGATATTCATACGTAATACAAACACGCATCATAACTGCAGTTGAATTTAACTTCAAAGTAATAGCTATCGTACGGAAAGGTGAATAAAGTAAACAAGTATTTTAATCCGTCTTATCGGGGAATGCGTCATACAACGTCATCCGACAATTTCGCATACGCCCAACAATAGCAATCGCCGCGGACATGCGTCAGTCTTCTTGAGTCTTCGCCGCGAGCGCGTTCGTTGTTCGGTGCAATGTTTACAATCGCGCTGTTCATGTTTACATCAACATCGTTAGTTTGCGTCACCATCGTAAGTCTTGCCAATTCGTTATTATCAAAATAAAAAGAGGTTATCATATCCTCTTATTAATTATCCAGCCTCCAGCGCAAATTGAATATTAAATAGCAATTTTACTTACTCAGCTGGATGCGCTCGTTGCTCGTTTTTCGCGCACACATTTAATTGATTTCGCGTCAACTTGACTTGTTTACGTCAACTTTAACACCACACAATTTACTTGGTTGCGTTCCGTTTTGCATTAGCACCACGCGCATGCGATCGTCGAGACTCAACTAAACGCTCGTATTCGAAATTCACAATGTCGATGGGTGCACCCGGCTTTCTCTTCGACCCTTATAAACATATTTCCTCCATGATGATGCCCGGATGGAGGGCGTAAATACATACCTATTGTGTGCTGCGGTATATGGTTTTCAATGGCAATAGATAGGTAGTTTCGTATTGGGCGATTTCTCTTTTTTTTCTTGTGGTTTTTGGGCATATTTTATTGAGTGACCACCCTAATAGAAATAGACTCGGAATCTAGGTCATTTTAGAAAGTTTCTATCCGAAAACTTAAGGCTTAAGGGTTTACAACCACTTTAGAAATGTAAATGAAATCGCCAAATGTAAACACACGAACGAATACATTACCGAAGTTAATATTAATAACACGCGAGCTGGAACACCGACATGACCACACACAACACAAAACACCATCCGCGTCGGCATCGGTAATCACCATATCATCATCATGGCGTGAAAACACAATTGTCGGCTATTGTCGCGTCGACGAACGCCAGTCGTTATTATTACCATGCTTCCATGCTGCTCACTTCTTACATGCGTCTAAACATCACACTAATCGAATTGTCGATAAACCATTGTGCGTTGACAATGTGTCGAAGACAATAACGCCCGACGCGCGCGCGCGCGCGCGAAGAGAGTGGTAAATTGTTTTGTTTGCGAACAAATGGCGATGGCCATTAAAATTGCTAATGTCACAATTGCCCGACCGATATGTGCGCTATGCACCATGAAAATGAGCATAGTGCGAAATGTAATGAAGCACTAAATGAGCGTTGTTTACAATGGCAAATATACGGCGAGGACGGTGACAAAGAAACTGTAATTTTTTGCATATTTACCAAAAGATTTGTTGTGGTAATAAATCAACAACGTGCCGTATGTTGTCGCATTGCAAATTATTACTAACTGAGTACTTAACTAATGTGATTTACGTATAGACTTGAATGAAAACTTCATTTTTGTTAGTTTTGTGCTCGAATTTAACTTCAATTTTACTTCATGCAAATTATGAATCAAGATATATAATTAATTAACCAAAACCCGCATGTCGGGCATATAAATGTTATTCCATAAATTAACACAGGTTGAATATAAGTATCAGGAGAGCTTTTTAAAATTTGTATAATTAATTAGGCTTTGACGTGTATGGTTGCAGACTACACGTGAAGAACATTTACATAATCCGCTCATAATGCATAATTTGTGCCTATCAACAGTCATGTTATTTTTCAACTTAACTTGTTTCATTTATACGTAATTAGCTTTGTGGCCTTTTCATAAATGACAAACTGATAAAAAATGAGTTATTAATTTCGTCGGGTTGGAGAAAAAGGAAAGAAAGAAAGACATTTTTGCATTGCACGCCGGGCTGAAACATTGTAAACGATTTTTAATCAAGCTTTAATCAGTAAATTGTTTTTATACGTCGTCCATCTGGCGACGGGTGATCATCAGCCGGACATGATGGCGGCCGGCGTCGGGTGCTTACGTATAATTCGATTCGGATCGATCCAATTAATGCCCCCGGAGCTCATCAAGTCTCGGTTCTGTAGTCCTCATGTTTAGGTTCACAGCCCAGGGACTTAATCACGAGTTAAACTCACTCTGCGTGTGGCAATCGAAAAAGTTATTCAGAATGTTAAAGAGGTTATTCTAAGAAAGTTGAAAGTTATGAAGTTGTTATTTAAGGAAATATTAATAAGAAAAATTCTTATTGTTAGCTTTATCACGGATGAAAATTATATTTGCCTAAACAATAACGACAGGGAAACAAAAAATTAACGACTTCTTCTTGTTAGACGGGAGGGGTTTGGTGCGTAGCGACAATTAAAAAACGTCATCGTCGTGTGGGTGCGGGGAGAGAGTTGTTCGTGTCGCACCGAAGAACTTCAGAGAGGAAGAGAGAGAATCAACGAGTAGGAGGGATTTGTTTTATAGTTTTCTTTCGCGCCCGCCGGCGGCGATGGCGGCGGGTCGTATTCGCGCGTATAATACCTAAACCTCCTCGTCGTCGACAAACACACAATAACGGCGGCGGCCGTTGCACGCGCAAATCAGTCGCATTCGCGCGCATTCGCCGTCGTCATCTTCGCGAAGCGCATCCTCGCCACCGCCACGTGTGTGCTCCGATTAGATTAGTCTCTTGCCACGGCACCAATTCGCGGATTATATAAGAAAATATGGTGATAGTGATATTGTGAGAGTTGCCACTTAAGTCATCCACGCACGCACATGTGGTGAGTACGAGTTACGAGTACATTTTCCATGCAAGTGTTATTTCTGGCTTCGGTTTGAGACCGGTGCCTACATCTAGCAGCAGAACGCATAAACTCTCCTCCGTGGCAAAAAAACGCACGCTCGTATGCTAACCGTGGCACTACGTTGGGCCGTAAAACTTTTAGTATTTGTATTCCAATGGGAGCTTTTACGCGGCCGCCCATCTCTGTCGCGCTGGTGGGGCGCGCGCGTTGCTATGACGATATCGACCGTGAGCGCGCACGGCGATTGGTGGGTGCATCGTTGGGCGTGATACTTGGCTGCGTCAGCCATAATGCTAGCGGGCTGTACCTAGCTGTAAACCGGTTTACGACCATGCGAAGGCTCACCAGCCGCAGCCCAACATCTATCTCAGACATACGGTCTTCCCCCCAATGTTCACTATCTTTTTCTGGTTTGCTTCAACTGATGCAATAGTAGCGACAGCAATAGGTTTTGTGGTGGGAGGAGGATAGGATGCGGCAGTGGGATAGAGATGTGGACAATTTGGGATCAGGGAGTTAATTGAGTCGATAATAAATCCATAAACTGTTGCTAGCGGCAGCATATAGAGGGTATAGATACACCTCGGTTCTTTGGGTGCTGCCATGGAATTCAATTGAATTACGCGATGCGAATCTATATCAATTTATGTCGAGCAGGGTGGTGGGGTGGTGGGGTGGTGGTGTATTCGCATAACCGCCTGTGGCCATTTAACCCCGCCGGAGGGGTGCGCAATAGTAAAACTAGCAGCAGCCAGCGAGAGCAGGCGCCCTGGCTAGGTAGCTAGTATGTACTTTGGCGCGGAGAGTATATTTTTATTGGTTGTATCCGCGATGCGGTATGCTCTCTGCACATGCATGCCGCGGGGCCACGCCGTTTTAGGGCGAGTTTGTTTTTAGTTGTCGTCGCGACTGCCACGCGCGGCGCCGCTAAATTTCGGCATGTGCATTCGGCGCACGTCCATCGGTAACCAACGCCGGGCGAGTCTCATTTATCCAAGATTGATACCACCCACCATTCGTGGCGCTAATCGAGCTGCGCGTGCGTGTTGGTGAATGCCGCGATCGTGGTGTAAGTGCGTGGCCTAAAAGGTGGGCATATATTTGGGAAGTTTTATCCCCACCGCCATAACGCGAAGCTATTGTGCTGTGCTTCGGTGGTGGTGGCGTGTAACGACCCGCACACAATCAAAAGTTGGGTCGTTAGTTCGGCGTTTCGCCGTTGCGCCGGGCGGTTATGGCGGCGGTGGCGGCAGCACCTACCACGAGAGCGATTTTAGGCTCTTTTATGGCATGAGCATGCTCGCGACGCGTTCATTGCGCTCGAAACGTTCGTCCGTTCGACAACAAAACGGGCGAGCGGCTGGATATTAAGATTACACACCTATGACCGAGAGGGACCCATCTTTACATACGTAATACAAAAGGAATTTCAATTTATTTTTACCTCGGGGGCGCTGCGAACTAGACAACTAGTTGGGGATCACTAAATACCCATTTGGGAGTTTATATTTGTCGCCATTCGTCGTTTCGACGGATAGGAGCCACCCCCGCGCGACGTGGTTGTAAAGTTACCGCGTGGCGTTGGGCGTATAGTAGATGCTTGACTTGGCTGTGGAAAGTGCAGTGAGATTGCAGCCTTGTCACCAGAGACAACCGCTGTAAATTTGCACAAAGTTGCTGGCTGGGCTAAAGTTCAAACTTGCCGCGATAAAATCGAATCGGTTCTTAAGTATACTTCTTCGCTCACATCCTGGTTGACGTCACCAATATAGAAGGTATCTTATACTCGTACAATCGGTTGAATTATTTATTTATTTATTTATCTGTAATTTTTTTTTGTAAAACGTTTTTGAAGTTGTTCAGTTAGGGTTTGTAGTGTGTAGTTGTGGGTGGAAGACGAAGAAGAAGAAGGATGAGCGCACATACTGCCGGCGCGGCGCACACTGGGTAGTTAATTAAGTTTACGACTCCTTGAGTTTATGCTTTTAAATCTCGTGCTATTATTTTACGAACGACGAACGTTTTTCGTTCTTCGGATGCGCACTTGGCTTCGTCATTCCTTCCTTCCGGTTTTATTGATCCCTTTAGACGAAAATCAATGTCATACAAATTCATATTTATCTTTATAGGTAATTTACTTAGAAAATATGATGTTACCTACTTTGCGGGAATGCAACTTTGTTGCCTTGCTTAGATACTCTTATATCGCGTGCACAAATAAAAACAAATTTTACACTTTGCCTCGCTCGTAATATTCATACATACTATACTTACTACTTACATAACATTGTAACTAACTTTTTAGTTGGGGAGCGTGCGCACCTCGATAGCGCGCGATCCGTTGGATTACCAGCGTTACTTATCTTGTTGTGAAACGCCCGGCAAAAGTTTCCAGCCGGGAGCGATAAAACAATAAATCGAACTCATGTGGAAACATGATTGCTGCGCACTAGCAATCCTTTCCAATAACCAGCAAACTTCTTTCTGCGTTCTGCTTGTTTTCGCGCGTTTATGTTTTACATTATTTTCAATTTCATTCAACTCTTTTCTCGCATGCAATTCCACTTTACTATATATTTGCTATCATGATTGACTTTGGTTTACGTTTACAACCCAAAGGACGACTACCTACGTACTTTGATGTGTTTTGGTATTTTTCGCTGCGCGCCAGCAAAGGTATAAAGTGAACGCTCTGCTCTATCGCACGTATGTGCATCATGAAATCCGCTAAATGTATAATCGAAAAAGATTAGTCGTCGGGCTTATCGGCGAAGCGTTTCGTCGATATCTTTCTCCTGCGGCGAATGCATTTTATGCTTTTCGAACGGATTACTTTGGCGTTTGGCTTCGTAGCAAATGCAACCGATTCTAGAAAGTTGGCAGTGACGCCTGATTGGATGCATATCGGTTTTGCACTAAAATCAGCCAAGAAAATAGGCAGAAAATATGTGGGAATTAATTTCAAGCAATTAACTAATTTTTACTGTATTAAAGGGGATAAGTAATACTTTTATGGATATTTTATGCCAATAATAATTGTTGAGCACAACAAACAATAATGCTATTTGAAGTGGTAATTTAAAGCCAATTAATGGGTGAGCGTTACAGTGATACGCTCATATAGAACAAGTAATAAATTTATGTGTACAAATTGTGCGAGTTAATGTTCATGTAAAAGTCATCGTAAAACAAGGACAAATGGTAAATATTTGTACGCGCGTTAGACCAACAAACCTGTGTATTAATCATAAATCTGATACTTAACAATTTGTTTAATCAATAACCATATCTTTTACCTGCTTTTCTTTTTGTATTACTTACTAACTTTAATTTAAAGCGATATATTGCTAAAGTGTAAGAGCATGTTTTACGAGACTAATTCTTGTTAATTGTTGCAGATGGCGACGACGGACGGCGGCGTCTCAGAGTGTGTGAGCGGTGAATTGGTGCGCGCTTGGGAAAATTCATCGACGCCTGCTGCTGCTGCTGCTGCTGCGTCCGTGACGTGTCGGCGGAGCTTTCGGGGGTGTGTGTGCCGCCATTCTTCATCCGTGTCGCGGTGTCTGTCGTTGCGGGCGCCGCCGCCGCTGCCGCCACCGCCGGCCGCCCCCACGTGAGAGAGTGCCTGTGTGTTCGTTCGTGTGCGCCGCGTGCCGCCGGCTGGATCGCGAGTGCTGCGAGGGGGGTGGTACGCAGTGCTTCAGGGCGCCTCCGTGACATCGCTTCCTTCCGGCCATCGTCGGCGATGCTGTCCAAACGCTGCAACAGAAACAGAAAACATCTTCCATTTGGCAAGGTTAGTCGATTGTTATTTATATAAACTATTCGCAACGGAATCGCAATGGTTAAGAAGAGTCGTCGGGTTGGAAATTCGAAAAAGCGGTAAAGTTAATGCGTACGTAACGGGCCGGCCATTCAAAATGGAATGATGGGGTCGGGCGCAACCGACGCTCGTCCTGGATGCCTCCGCCGTCGCCGCCGCCAGGGCGGACGCCGTTGGCGCACGCGCCGTCACGTTCCGATTCTCATCAACTTTCGATATACACACTCCTCGCGTGCGCACCCACGCAACCCACACAAACTTCTCGTTGTACACAACGCACGGCATTGTAATATTGGACGGAACAAAAATTATGCTTATGTTGATACAACTTGGAAGATTAGGTTTTTCTGTTCCACAAATATTGAAGCCGTAAATCATATTTTGTGTGCGCCTGATTGATTGCGTATACAACTCAATCGCCTCATTCTTCTTACGCACATTCGCTTTGATGTAAGTAAGTAAGTAATCATTGAACCTGATGACATTTGCGCCGAATGCCCAATTACAAAAAACATAATTTGTTGCGTACAAATTGCGTTGGAAGGTTTGTTTAAAAAACATGGGGCTGATAAATAGGATGTTACGTAAGGCGCGACCTAAGAAAAACAATTTGTCATCGTCATCATCATCATCATTGGAGCGGTCGGTCGGTCGGTTTTTGTCGTTGCAAACCGTCGATAATGTGCGCTTTTATGTGCTGTATGCCGATGATGTAGTACTTGCGCGCGCACGCGGCGGCGGTGATGTCGCCCCGGTGTGTAATACTTGGGCGGCAATTCGAGGAGGTCATAAAGCGAGAGACACTCTGCGGGCGAAGATGTTTTCAACAGGCTGCTGATGGAGTGTTATGATGTTTTAACGGCTTGTCAATTCAACTTTGCGCTTTTT
>JARJDR010012250.1:0-12996 GCA_030264135.1 Myllaena sp. GC000078 | reverse complement strand
TTAATTTGCAGTGAAATATAGCTAGTTAAACAAGTGCCAGTTTCTATAATCAGCATAATGCAAGAAGAAATGAGACGCATTTTCATTCCAAATCTGCCCGAGGGCTTAGATGAGGCGCAAGTGCACCGCAAATTCGAAAAGTTTGGGAAGATTCTTGCCGTCGAATTAAAGCAACGCAATGAGTTGGGCCCAAAGAATGATTCTCTTCACTACGGTTTCGTTAATGTCGAATTGGATGCTGCCACTCTGCAGAAATGTAAGTCATCGCCAGCACTTGTTAGGCAATAACTGGACTTCATTTACATCTGTTAGGTTTTGATGAATTTGCAAATAAGAAATGGAAGGGCAAATTGGTTGAAATACAATTGGCTAAGGAGAGTTTTTTGCAAAAGCTGAAACGGGAGCGCCTAGCAGCCGACAAAAAAGTTTCTACACCTGTCCAACATGTCAGTCATGAAGGCATTCAGCCAAAACCTCTCAAAATCAAAAATCCCAAAAAGCATATGCAGAATGATGTGAAAGCTGAAGATGAGACTGTAGTGCATTTAGACACATTTAAGGAAGAAGAAGAGGATAAAAATTGTATTTACGACGACATAGTTATTATAAACAATAAATTCAAGAAAGTCAGTACAAAAATTGAGGGTGGATCGGGTGCAGGTGTAGTACAATTGCAAAAGCCAAAAAAAGCCAAATCAATGGATCCCTACCGTGAGCAGGCCGATCAGCGACGAATAGAATCGCTAAAAGCAATGAAAAGAGGCTACGAAAATCAAGTTTCCCTTATACAAAAGGCTCTGAACAACCTGGTAAGTCTCTTCTTGCATTTATTTATTATTTCTAAAAAATTCTTTTTCTTATCTCAGGAAGAAACACAGAAAAACAAGATTATCTTTGGTGAAGATGGTGAAGCAGTGAGCACTGTAAACACTGCACAAAGTAAGAATAAGCAATTATTTGAAGATGATCAAGAAGATGAACACTTAAATTTCAATGTCAAGGAGCAATTTCAGGGAAAGAAAGGCAAGGAAGTATGTTATCAAAGCCTGAAAATGTTTCAGAATAGAGAATGCAAATGTGAGTTTTAGTTGTTCGATCTGCAAAGTCGTTACAAGAATGATTCACGCTTCCAACTTGACTCGCGCTTCGTTGAGACAGAAGAGTCGACCGAAAAACCAGCCAAAGACGAAACGAACGAGCATCGTCGTCAGATGGAGATTCTCAGCGATGTGCTCGGCAAGAAGGTCGAATCGAAGAATTCCAGCGTGCGCAAAACGATGCGCCGCTTCGATCCAACCGCACCGGGACATTCGCGCTATGAAATCACGCCTGACGACCAAGTGGACGAAGGCGTTCAGCGCCGCACCGAACGAAAGAAGGCGGCGCTCCAAACCGAAGCACCGGAGGTCTCCGACACGACCTACTTCAAGGTGGATCAGTCCGCATTGAAAGAATCTCTTGCTCCTTGCAATGAAAGATTCAGCTTGTTGGACTTATTCGCTGCCCCGCCTGCAGAGGACGATGATGAGAATGTTGACGAAAAGGAACTAGCACAAAAGAAACGCAAGCGTGAGGAGAGTCCGATTGAAGAGCTCTTTTCCGCCGCGAAGAGAAAGAAATTGCGAACAATGGCGCCGGTGGATGATCCCTTTCAGTTCGATTCTTCCGCGGACGAGGACGACGGTAATGACATTGACTTAAAGCCCACTGCGCCAACAACAGTCGCTCCGAGCGTTTGCGTTCCGGAACCAAAACACGAATCATTCTTCTTTAAACCCGATGACTACCGCTTCCAGGAGGGTGCGGCCTTTATCAAACGCTTCAAGGATTTGAACAACCTCACCGCGAACTTCAACGAAATGCGCGCAGCGATCAAGAAAGTAGTGAAGAAGAAGGTAGTCAATTACGAGGACAAGAAGCGATCATTCCGGAAGAAAGTCAGTACCTCCCGCCGGAAGAAAGTCAAGCGCGTTGAGAAGGCAATGCGACCGAAGCAGTAAATTGTGTTTATTTGGGTTGTATGAAATTCGGATGTCGTCTTCTTGTGTTTCGATTACTTTGAAAGTTAAAAGTATATTTTGTACAATCTCATCTGCTGCAGAACAATCGTTTATCAATGTTTAAAAATACAAAAAGTTATTATGAGAAGCAGCAACTACAATGCTCTTGATTTATTGCATAACACTAGTCTAACCTAAAGTAAATTGAAGAACAAAAACTTATTTGACATCATTTCGGCAACCGTCATTTGTCGGAAGCTTTACCGATGAAATTATCGTAACATGTTGAACATTGATTGAAGGAAACTCAAAAGAGAATGCGGCACGCGTGCACAACCGTCCGCCGTACCATCTGTATGCGTCAATTTGCCCATAAATATATATAATATATAAAAATAATCACCGAATGCGCTTCGCCGAATCCAGTTAGGAAATTGGAATTTTTTCGGAACAAAACTTCTCGCGTGCGCTCTCAGCAAATTCTCCGTCGACTCGCGGTTGGGGTAAGGAGGTGCAGAGTGGCACTTACTCCTTCGCGGGCACCTCAATGACTCGTGGCTTATCAATGATACGCGCCGACCGATTGCCCTTCTCAACGATACCGATGATCCACGCCTGATAGCCCTCCTGCTTCTCGATGTCTTTGCAGTAAGCGGCCGCTTGCTCGCGCGGCAGGCAGATGAGCAGACCGCCGGACGTCTCCGCCGAGTGGCCCTGCAGCAGCTGGAACATGTTGCCGCACGCTTTGGCCACCGCCGCCATCTTGGCGATGACGGGCAGATTGTGGATGACAAAAGACACCTCGTTCTTCTGATGCGAGGCGAGCGTCTGCGCGTGCCCGAGCAGGCCGAAACCGGTGATATCGGTGGCGCCGTGCGCATTGTACTTGTGCATCAATCGCGAGGCGATGCGATTGAGGCGCGCCATCGAATCCATCGCGCGGTGGTAAGCCTTGCGCACATCCTCCTCGCTCACCACGAGCTTGATGCGATTCCATCGCTCCGGCTGGTCGAGCCATTGGTGCGCGTTGACTGCCACCTGCGTGCCGAGCGGCTTCGTCAGCACGAGCACATCGCCAACGACGGCGTTGTCCGGCACGATGTACTCGTTCGGCTGGCAGACGGTAGTGGCGACACCGCCAATGGTGCACCATGGGTTTACCACCGTCTGCCCGCCGGTGACCGTTGTGCCCGCCTCCAGCGCCGAATCCTTAAAACCGCGCATGATGAGCGGAATCACCACGTCGCGCTCTTTCTCCGTCATCTTCGTGCTCACGCCGAGCAGCATCAGCATGTTGTCGCACTCGGTGACCCCCATCGCATACAAGTCGCTCAGCACGTTGGCGCAGGCAATCTTGCCCATCATGTACGGATCGTCGACGAGCGGATAGAAGAAGTCCGTCGTCTGCACGAGGCACAATCCACCATGGCGCAGTGGTGTTACCTGTTGCCAGAAAAGCATCGCATACAAAATTAGAGGTTACACGCTTTCAAACACCGGGAACGCATTGATCAACTTACCGAGCAATCCAGCCCGATGCCGATGCGCGGAATGGCCATATGCATGAAGTGCGAGTGCTCATCGGTGGTGCTGTTGTAGTCCTGCTGCAGGCCCTCCACGAGCTGATTGAGCACCTCCTGCGGCACCTTGCAGCCGCGTCCCTTCAGGTCGGCGAAGCGCGTGAGGCGGAAGGTCGCCTCCAGGTCGTGCGCGAGCGGATCGAAGGGCCGGCGCAGCGACATCGAGTTGCTGTTGCCCAGCTCCAGCTGCACGGAGCCGAGCGTGTCCTGCTGGACGCTCACCTGGTAGTCGCCCATCGCGTGCTGTTTACGTTCGGAATCGGGCGCCGAAAAGCCGGAAAGCGTTTCTCAAACAACGTAATGCCGGGCGAAGCGGGTCGAAGCAGCCGAACGCGGTGCAGAGATGAGGAGACGCCAACGCCGTGTATATAATGCGCGCTGCTGCCGGACGCACAATGGCGCATACAGGATGAGGCCGATCGCAGTACGCTGCGGTGCGCATGCGTCGCGCGCGTTCGCGATGCTGATTGGCTGTGCGGCGGCGACGCGCGGAACGCTAGCGTCGTTGAAAGGGAAGTGACGTGCGGCGCCATCCCCACCGCACGCACATCGAGCGTTGGCAAGACGTAAAAATTTGCTCGCAAAAATCGAATTCCGTCATATCCTCTTCAACACTAAATCGTGATTACATTCAAAAGCTTTTTTAAGGAAATGTTGATGGTTTACAAGGTTTGTTTAAAGATAATTATAATTTTTATTGAACCTTTGCAACCATTTTGTTGTGCGGTATGTATGTGGTGGGAGGCAAGCATTTTGCGTCTTGCGTTCCATTCGATCGGTCTAGCACGCGCTGGTCATTGCAGAGCCACTCAAACTGTTACACGAGTAATTCAAAGTTTTTATGATTATGACCCAAAATCTAGAATTATAAACAACCAAATATTTTTATACATGTTCCATATTAATCACGTTTTAATTTAAGTAAAGTGCTTATAGATATAATTAAAGGAAACGGGACTTTATTGAAATTATTTGAAACATTCAGACCACTGTATTAGAGAAACTCGGCGATTGGTTGGTTTCTACATGAGCACGTTTAAAATTTCTCTTCTATTGTTCGGATTTCTTTAATTAAGTAAAGTTTTAAGGTTCAATTCGTTACACATATAGTATGTATATGATAACATAGACCAATTTCATAATATAAATGAACGTGAAATGTTTTTAAGAAGTTTGTGGTGGTTTTTACCTAATTGGAAAAATCGCTGCGGGTGAGTACGCCAAGTTTTTCTTTTGTGTGCGCGTTGCGTGAGTCACTGCTGGTCACTGCAGCTGATCCGCAGTGCGGGCCAGTGTTTACATCTTATCAGTTGTGATCTTACGTGCATAAAAATTGAATGAATGTATTCGTCACAATTTTTATCGTCCTGCTCCACATTACGCAATTTGATCGGTTGTCCAGGCAAACAATATCCGCACGCACGTTTATTTACGTCTATAACTTGACGCCATCGAGTGAAACCCTAAGAATGTCTACGGAAAGTACCCCAATAGAGATTGATGGGTCCGTCCTGGAAGGCGTACGTATAACAACACTCTCTTTCTATACTTTAATAGCTGGATTAATATTCTGTAGGGTGGTCAAATCATCCGTATATCTCTGGCGCTCTCGGCGATCACTCATACCCCAATCCGCATCAGCAAGATTCGGTCAGGACGCGATCGACCTGGACTAATGGAGCAGCACTTGAAGGGCGCCGAGCTGATCACCAAGCTAACGGGTGCAAGCGCGCGCGGGTTGAAGAAGGGTTCCACAACGGTGGAGTTCACACCACGCAGCATCAAGGGTGGCAATTACACGGCTCCCGTGAAAACTGCTGGCAGTATAGCACTACTGCTCCAAGTCTCGCTTCCTGTTGCACTGTTTGCCAGGGATGCAGTAAGTCTTGTGCTGGAGGGCGGCACAAACGCGGAGATGGCCCCGCAGATTGACTACGTCACCGAGGTGTTCAAACCGAATTTAAATAAGCTTGGTGCAGGGTTCACGTTCGATCTGATTCGCCGCGGTTATTACCCCCAAGGTGGTGGACGGGTTGAGGTGGGCGTCACGCCTGTTGATGAGCTGCGCCCGATCGTGCTCGAAGAGTTTGGGGACATAACGGCAGTGTACGGATGGAGTTTCATCGCCGGGCGTATGCACGTGACGGAAACGGAAGCGATGGCATCGGGTGCGCGTGCAAAGTTCGAGGAGTTCGGCTTCAAGAACGTGGACATTGAGTGCTACCAAGAGACACATGAAATTGCGCCAGTTGGTGATTGCGCTGGCATTGTGTAAGTAATCTATAAATGTGCACGCATCTTTTATAACTTGCGGGGAACATAATAGTGTGATAGCCGAAACAAGCACCGGTTGCGTGTTGGGTGCTTCCGCTCTGAAGAAACGCAATGAGAACGCGAGCGATGTGGGAAAACGCGCTGCTGAAGAGCTTGCTAATGCGTTGACGCGGCAAGTTTGCGTTGATTCGCATTGCCAGGATCAACTCATCATCTTCATGGCACTCGCAAACGGCACGTCGCGCATCAAGACCACACCGATTACAATGCACACGAAGACAGCTATTTATATCGCTGAAAAATTAACTACGGTGAGTGTTAGCCGTGTTTGCACTAGTCGGATTAGTATTAAAGTTTGACATGATTTTCCAGGCGAAATTTACGATTGAATCCAACAACAATCATTGCATAATTGAATGCAAGGGCGTCGGTCATACGCGACGTAAGTGATATAACGTTAACAATAAGTTTACTTATTTATACACTACTATTATAAGAAAAGTACTTATTTACAAGATAAAATATATAATGGCGAAAGCACATGGATTTGTTGATCATTTAGAAAGACAAAAGACCCATTGTTTAACATATCTCAGAGTTTCATTTTATTTTCGTATCTTTAATTTGTTCATCAAGTGTAACAGCCTATTTATTAAATTTAATTTCAATAAGTTCTTTAAGAGGTCGACCCTTACAGAGTAAGATACAAACGAGGTTTGCTTAAATTACTAAGATGTACAACTGAATTTACAAAATAACTTCCTCCAGTCAGTTTGTTCATGCAAATCTTGATGGCAACATTCGATTTCGTCCGCGTTTCAACAAAATAATACACTGCGGCGTCTCCCATTGCCTGACAATGTGCAAAAGCAAAAAAACATTCACGAAAACTTCGACGGTGGTTTAAAAATTCATTTTTTAATATAATAACGTTCTCATTGGATGAACATTATTGTGAGCAAACAATAGAAAGATGTATGTATATAATATACCTACATATGTATAATACGCGTAAACGTGACATATACATTAATTAAAACTACATGCTTGTAAAAATAATCTGAAGATGGGAGAAAAAGATTGATAAACTTTCGTTTTGGAATCATGCATCACATGGCAAGATGCGCGCGCGCGCGGTCGCATAAAACACATCCCTCTAGCAATTCTTCGCACGAAGTGTTGGAACTAATTGTTAGAAAGAAACTCGCGCTCAAGAGCCGCACCCATCATGTTCCATTCGCCGTCGTCGACTTCGTCGGCTGGCTCATCACTGCCTTCGCTCTCCATATCGCTATCGAGCTGCTCGCCGCGTCGAAACTTCGCACTAGGATAGTCATCATCGTCGTCGTCATCGTCTTTGTTATTTCCATCGGGTGCTTCTTCCGGTTCCCGTTCATCTTCTTCGGTCCGTTCTTCTGTACGCGTCCGCTTGAATCCGCGCGGATATTCGGCCGTCAAGGACTCATCCGAACTGCTGCTCGAATCCTCCTCATCCGCCTGCATCAATCGCGCTCGCAGACCTGTATCGTCATCCTCTTCATCTTGACCCTCCTCCTCGACCGCTGTCTTTCTCGCCACGCGATCACCGCCGTCGTTATCACTATCACTGTCATCGTCGAGAATATCCTCAACCTCCTTGTCCATATCGGCGATGTCGGCGCGCGAGAACGACATCAGCGGATTGATCGTGTCCATGAAGCGACCGCTTGGAGTGCGGCGTCGTGCCGCCGGCTGCTCGTGCACCGGATAGTTGGGCGCGTGATCCGGACTGCTGCAGTGCGGTGGTGGATGGCGATTCTTCGAGCCCTTGCCGCTCAGCGGGTAGATCGCTTCGGCGACGCGCTCCCAACGCTCGGCGCATGTCCACAGCCAGTCGGGTGTGACGATCTTGAGATGCTTGCGCCGCCGGCCAGCGTTCACCTTCGCCGTGCCCGGCCGCACGGCGACGAGGTGCGTCGTCGCGTCGTCGATGTCCTGCGTGACGACCGCGCCAAGACTACGCGCCACTTGATAGGCCTTCGACTGCTCCAGTCGGATGTGCGTCGGTACAAGTCCGCTGAAGACCAGTTTTGCGCCTTTGAGTACCTCACCGCGCACGCTGGGTATAACGATCTTCAGGTCGGGTACACGGCCCGCTTCCAGATTGTCGTATTCTTCGTAGAAGCGCTTGTGCACCAGTTTAAGGATATCTTCGAGGTGCAGGAGATAATCGTCCGGATCATCCACATCAATCACATCATCTTCGGCCGCTGGTTTCTCTTCCGTCGGAGGCGTCACTACCGTGGACGCTCTTTCATCGTCTTTGGATTCTTGAGGATCTTCGTTTTGTACTTCGTTATTTGTAGATTCTACTAAACTAGTGTCTTTGATTTGTACTTCACTGTAATTCAACTCTTCGGACGTATTGACGGCTGCTTCAGAGTCAGTTTCTTTAGCGGTAACTGCACCATCGTCATTGGTATCGGTTTTGGAATGTTCCTTAAGGGTATTTTCCTTATCACTAGTAGTTATATCTACATTATCATTATCTGTAAGTACTTCTGTCCTTGGCGCCTCATCAACCAGCTTTGCGTCAACAGCAACAGCTTCTTTACACGCGTTGCCATTGAGTTTCGTTCGTTTAAGATCCGTAAGATCCACACCCTTGCTGTCCGCCGCATCGAGCTTTTCCAAACCCGGCGGCGCATTGATGTCGCCCGTGTGCTTGAAGAAATGATACGGTTTGACGTGTATCAGGTTCGTGGCGTGATTCCACACGTCCTCTCGGTCGTCAATGATGCAGACCATATCATCTCCACATGGAAATAACGCTCTAGGAAATAAAACGTACACATTAACAGTTGCAAACGATAAATAATTTCAGAAACTAACTTCAAATTCGCCTTTTTACTTGTCGGATCAAAGCACTCATCGCGCGATAGAATCCGATTGGAGAAGAACGTCTGGTCGCCGTCGAGAAACGCGGCAATCTGATGCGCATAGTTTCGCGCGCCAAACGTGCAGATGTGCAGCTCAAAGAACGCAGCGATATTCTTGAGGAACGCATGCGTGCCGGGCCGCAACCGGGTGTGATACCACGGCGACGCCGGTCCATACAGCTGAAAGTGATGCACGTCGCGCAGGTTCGGCGGCACGTTATCGTTCGTCGTGTGGATGAGCGTCTGGTCGAGGTCGACGAGCAGCACCAGCTTGCGGTCGCGTATCAGCCGCTCGCCATCGGCGCGCCCCAGCTTCTGCGCCACCTCCTCGCTCACCTTCAGCTCGGGAATAGCGTGCACCATGGGCACGGACGCCGTCGACGTGCACGCTGCCTCCGCCTCCTTGCGCAGGTCGGCGCCGCACTCGGCGCACATGTCCTTCATCACCGTCGGATGGATGCATGCGTTGAGTCGGATCAGCGGCTCCCTGCAGAACGTGTAAAACAAAAAAGGGGTAAAGCGCGCCCAAATTCAAATCTGCCGCCTAACGCGCGCACGCGCACACACACTCACCCGCTGGGCACGACGGCGCCTTCCGGTGCGAGCAACTGATGCACGGTTCCCGCCACCGTCGACTTGAGCTTGCGCCGCTCCGCCGCCGTCGGCTCGTCGAAGTCGTAGAGGAGGATGACGCGCCCGATGGACACGGCACTGCCGACGTGCACCTTCCATTCGCGTATTCGGATGGGCCTGTTTTGCGGCTGCGATATCAACACTCTGGCGTCGGCCATCTTCACGGATTGTGCGGGCGGCGCGCGGTGCGCACGCGCGTCGCGAACACTGCGCGCCCATTGGCTGCGCCGCGCGTGCTGCCTATCGTCAGCGTCACCATCCGAGTCGCTGGTGCTGAAGCCGTCGGAGATGATCTCGATCGTGCATGACAGCACTTGCTTCTTGATGAAGTTCGGACTGCCGGGGGGACGGTTGGAACGATGGCGCTTCACGCAAAAGGCGTGCATGGCCATTCCGTTGGTTGTCGATTAAAAAAATTCAAAGTCGCAAAGAAAAAGTATATAGATTTTTATAGGTTTTTTCTGTGTCTGACTGACAGCGAGACAGACAAACGAGAATTTGCGGCTAACAAGAAGTTTTTTTTGAACCGTGTGCTTGGCGCGGAAAAATTTCCGATTTCGGAGCGTTGGAAACAAATGAGGCATTGTCCGGTGAGCGGTAGCATATTGAAGGGTTTCGCCGCGAGCGTTTGTTTCATCCAACTACTATTCGTTTCTCTCGGTTCCTAGGCGACTGATTGTTTATCAACGATACCTTGGCGATTTTTTTTATTTCGCACAACAAACTTTCGCCAAAACCACCAAAACTTATTGTTGAGTTTACAAATTTATGTTTATTCCAAATACAAGTTGATTACAGCACAATTTAACATACTTAGTAAACATGAACATGTTATTCATTTCATTTATTTCTCGACATTATAGGATTTAAACAAATACTAAACACATAAAATATAAAATCAAAAAACCAAACAAATTAGGTCTATAAACTCTTCTATTTTAAGGAATCAATCCTCTGAATAATAATTAAAATATAAAACAATGAACATCATTTCACCCATTGAATTAAATGAGCTTTACTTGTTTTTCCTTCATTACTCTGAGAGGATTATCGAATCAACATAATTGCGCCATCAATAAACTAAACAAAAAAATCACAATATTCCGTTCATATTTCAAGATATACATACATTTTATCCTATCTATATAACGCCCGTTTAACAGAGGACAATAAGATGCATAAAAAACAAGATTCGGTTAACGTAAATGATTAAAAACGCAACATGTACAAAACCCAGGGCGGTGATTGACTTTCTTCTAGCAGTTATAATCATTCTTAAATTACCTAAATTCTTTTATGCATATACATAGCAAACGCAAACATGCGAAAACTGGGAAATCAGCGATATGGAGCGCGACCCTTATCTCATAGAAGTAATTATGGATAGTTGATTACAATCGAAGATATAAATTAGACTTAGGGTAATTTCCCCCCTCCCTTTTTTCTCTCGTATGTTGCAAGAATAATATTCCTATTCGTTCGTCGTTTTGGTTTATGCATCAAATGTAAGTTGTAAGCGTGGCGACCACTGGATGAAAATCGATCCACACGATTTGGTTTAACAGCAGCCGCCCCCCTGGGAGCCGTCCTTACCGCCGGCGCCCGGCAGCGACGGATTCGTCGGCGAGTGCTGCGGGCCAATCTTAATGCCGTTCGCCTGAACATGCAACAAACAAACAATACAATGTTTAAGTCCGAGCGTTAATGAATGGTCAACGTCGATAAACCACAACGCGTTAATATGGCATGAATCATCTTACAAACGATAAAAACTACGTATTTATAAACCGCATTGAGCCACTGACCTCATTGTTAATGTCGAAGACACCCTCCTGGATCTTTTCGTAGATTTCCTTGGCGGTGTTGATGAAGGCCTCCTCGACGTTCGCCGCCGTCTTTGCCGACGTCTCCATGAACACCAGGCCGTGTTCGCGCGCAAACGCTTCGCCCTCCTCCTTCTTCACTTCGCGTCTACTTTCTAAATCACTAAAATTGCAACAACAAAAAAATATGCAGTGCTCATTATCATTATCGTTTCGCTTTCACGTGAATGCAGCGGTTGAATGCGCACCTCTTGTTGCCGATGAGCATGATCACCATGTTCGAGTTGGAATGTTGCCGCGCATCCTCCAGCCAGGTGGTGAGATGGCTGAACGTCTCGCGACGCGTGATGTCGTAGACGAGGAGCGCGCCGGCGGCGCCGCGGTAGTACGAGCGCGTGATGGAGCGGAACGCCTCCTGGCCGGCGGTGTCCCAGATCTGCAGCTTGATCTGCTTGCCGTCGATGGTGATCATACGCGCGCCAAACTCCACGCCGATCGTCAAATCGTGCACCGGCTGAAATCGCTTATCGGTGAACTGCAGCAGAAGGCATGACTTGCCAACTCCTGCAAAATGATATCATCATAATCACTATCACAGGTAAATGTGGTTCTTGTTAGATGTATGCATAAAACAGCAAACTCATCATGTCCATGAAAACCGAATCAACAAAGAGATAACATACTGTCCAGATAAAGTTGTCGATTGATGGTGCGAAAACAAAGGGTTGATCGGTCGCGATAATGAGATCGATTTGGGGCGGGTAAGAGATGCAGATTGAACAATGGGTATTGTATGTAAGTTGCTGGCGCGTACCTGTGTCGCCGATGATGATGTATTTGAAGAGATAGGCGTACGACATTTTGCACGGTGCGTACGCGTCGGCGAAGTCGGTTGCTGCGGTCCAATCCTCGCGAACGCAAGCTGGTGGGCGTAAGTGGACTTCCGATGAGGAGCGACGGCTATGCGCACTCTTTACGTCGTCGGCCAATTAATGCGAATGCAAATCCTGACTGGCCTGGCTCGCTGTTACGTGTTGTTGAAGTTGTGCGGGGTTTTTTCGCTGCGTTTTTCGTCTCGCTGCCTGCCTGCTTGCTGCACACACCAAACGCACCAAACTGACAGCAGCTGGTCGGACGTCACACAACACAACTGCGCAGATGCGTGATGCGTCATGCGTTAACGAGGGGAAAGGGTATAAAATCTAACAAAAAATTGCAACGAGTCTTTAACAAAGAACGTATTTAACGTAAGCGCCACCTAGGTAGGTACTAAAGTTGGTTTCTTTATTTTTAATGCACATTAACATGATTACACGAGTAAGAATAGACACACTATGATTGAATAACAACCAAAAGTTACTAAAGAAGTTGAAGGATGAATCGCGGAGCTTTGTTTCAACATATCTGAAAGTTTTAAAATTAATAGTGGTGGTCGGAAATGGCGGATGGCGGATGGCGGTGGTACCAACCTCGTGGAAAATAGACGATAGATTTACGCTTCACGTAACCCGTAGCTGGTATCCGAATCTCGCAATTGATTAAATCACCTTCGTAGAGATCGTTCACGCGCGCAGTGGCCGTCAGGAAGCTGGTGAAACGGCCGTCCTCCTCGTGTCGCTTCGTATCCCATTCGATCGGCTCGAGGGGATTTCTAAAAAGCATACTAGAATGTTTAACATCATGGCAGGGATCGTTCCAAAGACATCGGTTTATGAAAAGAAGAAGTAGATTCATTATTGTCTTCTAACAATTGTCTACTTCTAGTGAC
>JARJDR010012245.1:0-17554 GCA_030264135.1 Myllaena sp. GC000078 | reverse complement strand
GTTTTCTAGGGTTACTTACAAATTTTAACAAAACGGTTTCAAAAAAAAAATTTCATAAGCTATTTTAATATGTACCTCAGACGGCCAAGGTGGGGCAGCTGCCCAACCTTGCCCCCCCCTGGCTACGCCCATGATACTGAGTATTACAGCAAGTGATAAACCTACAAATCTTAAAAATGTTAAGTCTTATCTTAATATATTCTTGTTGGTCCTAATATATTGATAATTCGGGTTGTTTCTACATTGTTAATAATCTATTGAAGATGTTTTGTGGCAATTGCAGAAACTTAGAATTTGAAGGAATTGTTGCAACGTTGTGGGAATTGCTGTGCGCGACACATTTTGGTTGTGACGGGATATTACTTGCATATGGTTGCACAAAGTTCCTTTTTCACTGTAGGTAACTTCAAAAATCCCAAGAAATCACTTGAATTTCATAACCTTTTGATTAGGTACAACCATTGACCTATTATCCTACAAAAGATCTAAATTAGATCACAAAAAGTACGTACATTAACACATGAGGCAAAGATTTATGATCAAAGTCAATTTCAATCCTCATGGGTCGCATAGTCGAAAATTAACGATGACAACTTGATGCCATGTGCATCCTCTTCACATTTACTTCTTGTTGTCTTGTTTCGCCCGCCATTAATTACAGCGTTTTCTTCGGGCGCGCACATTTTTGGAACGCGCCACACGTTCTCCCCAAACGCAGCTCATTTCGCACATGCATGCTAATGACTGGAGAGGCAGCTGCAGATTTCGGGCCCATTCGAAAAGCGATGGGTGGTAAAATGTAACGTTACACCGCGTACTCTAGGTCTTCGGCGGCGAACAAAAAACCCACGAACAATTTGAGACGAAGACAAAAATAAAAGACGAGGAGTTGCAGTGAACGGAGGCGTGGAGGAGACGAGCACAGATAATGAACCCATCGGGCAGGCAGGTGTGCGCGCCGTTGACTTATTTTGAGGCCGAGAGATGCACGTAGTATGCATAATGTGCAAGTGTACCGACCGGTTCGGCATCGCCACTGATTCTTCCACCGCGCGCTCGCGCTGATTGCACTCGAGGCATGCTGCAGCTCCAGCTCCAGGTCAAGCCTTAAAAGTACTTCACGGTGATTATTATCTCGCATGAAATCTGCCCTTGTCTCAGCCAGTCAGTTTCTTTTTGTATTCTTACGAATATTAATTAATTATTTTCGAGTCGGGATTGTTCATATAATTTTAATTTCATTATTATTCACTTCTGGAAGGTTTGCTACATTTCCTTGTTGCGTGTAAAGGTAGTAAACAGACTATATTTACCTGTCAATCATGTTCACGTCGATGAACACACGTCCACCCACCCACGCAAAGAAATATGTATTGAAAATCGAAGATGTCGCGCGCGTCGTCTTTTTACGTATTCTCATGATGATATTTATACGCTGACATTTTTCACCTTGTCGAAGATGATTTTATGATCGTCCCAAGACGATATGATATTGAATAAAGTGTCAGAACAAGCGCACATGGAATTTTTAACTTTTACAGCAAAAACAATGCTTGTAACAATTTCACTACGTTGTGAAAACTAAAACTGAAAGTAATCTTTCAACGGTTTTTATTAATTTCCACCAATTTACCAACTCTTTCGTTTTCAGCGTTTGCGAAATAAGAAACGATAAATCGTCGCTTATAAGTACTCGTACTTCTTCAAACCGCATCAACGGAAATAGTTCACATCCACATCCACACTCATATTACACATACAAGTCGGTTATTAGTTGTATAGTTTAGTTTCGCAATGAGTTTTTCAATTGTTTTCCGCGCAAAAGTTTTCCATCTGGCGTTGCATTTTTCTTCCGCGTACAACTTTGTCCTTGTCACATATGATTCATATATGCGTTGATTACAGCGCGTTTTAAAAAGTTGTTGTTGGTTCAGCTGCCTCTGCGTCTTCTTATTAGTAATAAAATGTAATAAATGATTTCGTGAGTAATTCTAAAACCGAGTAGGTAGCCGGCCGCACACATATGGGCGAAAGGCAATAAATCAAAGAAGGTTTCAAAAGGGCGCACCATTACTACTGCGACGTGGCCAGAAACAAAAAGCTCACTAAAGTTAGAAACATCATAACTGTCAAAACACTGAAAGGATTCGACATTCGACATTCAACGCAGCATGCTCCATAGGTGAATAGAAAATAAAAAAAACAAGCACCAAGAACAAAGCATAGAAAATAGCGGAGTGAAGAATGGAGAATTTAAAAGACCTGTCAATGATCATTATGAATAACGCATCCGTCGTTCATTGTACTCGTCGGCGGTGTACGGGAAAGAATAATAAAGAAAAAAGTAACAAATAGTAACCGGGTGCTGCGCAGATGTAAATTGAATAGGCGGGAACCGGTTCTCCTCTTAATTATATTCGCATCTAAAATCGATGATTGTCAATCACAAGCATCATTATTAATGACTCGTGCCAATCGACTTTTGTGTAGCCAGCGTCTTTTGTTGGGTAATTAATAATCAAGTGGGATGATGCCTAAGCGTCGTATTGATTTGCATAAATTCCTCGATAAGCAGCAAGCGCTTTTCGTAGGCAATGATTAGAAGATGTCTCGTCTTTGGAAACTGATTAGAATTAGACGTGCAGTAACAAAACGAAAAACATCGGTGTAAAAACTTTACGCGATCCGTTAAAGAGATTCGAAAATCAGGACGACGCGCTCGAGCCAAGTCGAAAGTAATGAAAACTTCGGAAAAAGAGTCCCGGTTGATGAGGGAGACGAAATGCAACGGAACAAAAACTCATTAACAAAAACGTGACGTCCCATCCCTTTCCTCGACCGCATCTTCGCCATCTGATTCGTTCTATGCCCGTTTCGATTCGAATTATAAGAAGACGAAAAAAATACTGAAATTAGTTTTCAGTCAACTCGCCTTCTTATTGCCTTTGTTTTAGTTTTGGATGTCGACTTTAAACCGAAATCCTCCTTCGGATGACTTACGGTTACAGTTGGGTGTGGATAGGCGAGAGAGGATAAATAATAAACGAGATAGAGGTTTTTAAAATGGTTAAGCGTGCCGTCGTCCCGTGTGTTAATTGCGTTAGTTTTCAAACGGGCGAGCATGAAAAAAGGGGCCCTCTGGGGGTGTGACCTTAATTTATATTTTAAATTAAAAATTTCCAATGGAGAAGGGAAAAAGGCGAATCGAAGAGCGGCCCAATTAAAAATTCAACACACCGCGCATTAAAGCACGGCAAATTAAGTAAACGTAAGTCTTTCATCTACATTCTTCAATCACATTTTATTCCTAGGAGAATTGATATATTACGTATTCAAAAGCGAGCGCAAATTAATATTCAAATCCATTGTCGCGCGTGATGCCCGCAAACTGTTGATTTTTAAACCACCGACGACGCCGACGACGACGACAGCGAGGACATTTGAATAAAATCACCATTCGCCATTTTTATCGCCGCGCAGAGCCAAAAATTTACACAACAGAATATTTTCGCGCCGAATAAATGCTGAAGAAGAAGAACCAAAAAACACAACTAGAAAAGATACAACGAGCGAATCAAACGGAGGGAGAAAAGAAAAATGCGAAGGGGAGTGCAAAAAAAAAGTTTACAAGTCTAATCGTTGCCAATTTGAATCGTTTAAACGTCGGATGCTCCGGCAAAGTTTTCACGCCGACGTGCGGAGAAAACTGTCGTTCAATGCGAAATTCGCAGGCAGGCGAAAGTACTGAAATTTACCAAAGAATAGTAAAAGTAGAATGGCAAGAAAGAAACAGCAGCAAAACCGACAAGAAAAAGCGGCATTTTTCAATGTGAGAAAAAGGAAATTATATCCAAACATTCAGACTCAGACAGAAATGAAAGTAAATTTCGGATTTACATAGCAGTCAAATCTTTAATTGTAGGTTGGCATTTGTGTACACTTAAAATTAATTGTTGTGAGTTGAAAATTAAAATTTGCGCGCGCAAATTGTTTATTTCGTTATTCAATTGAATATAAATGGGTTGCATTGCGCAAATCCGATAAACGATATGCAAACGAGATGTGTTTTGTGTATGTGACGCAATGAATTGTTACATTTTAATTATCGGCTATTTTTACTGCGCTTTAAGCCGTTCTGCGTTCTGTTTGCGTTTGATTTCAAAAATGCATTCAGCGCATCAATAGTGAAATACAGATTTCGATTTTAACTTTTGACTACCACGCGCAACATTTATATGCATATTGTATTGTTGCCAATTTTTAATGGTTTTTTTTTTATGATTCGCGGTACAAATGTAGCTATTTACGAATATTTCTTGTGCGCATCGTCTTACAAGTTTTTATTAATAACCAAATGTCATATTTTTTGCCATTGCTGGTGTGATTGATGATTGCGATAAAAAAGCTCGTGATTTTCAGTTATTTAAATTCCGCATCACTTATCGAAGCAGTTATAACTGGCATCCATTTGATACACATTTCAATATCACTTCATCCTCATTCACAAATCAAAATTCGAAATGGATTAATATACGATTTCGATATGGAATCAATCACTTGTCATCGCTCTCTCTGCGCGCGCTCGCATTGAAGTTGAATTATTATATGGACGCTTTATGCGTGTGTATGTGCTGCAAAACTTAATGGAAAATACGTAAATCCAAACGAGGATTTCGAGCATCATCATAATAATTAATAAAATTATGATTGGCTGGTTGACTGTTCGCAATGACACATTTCATGCACGCCTCTCACGCCTCTCTTCCTCTCTGCTGCGCGAGTTGTTATTTCATATCAATTAACAAATCACTTCATGGAATTTATGCAATTGCTGCTTTTGCGTTGGCGTCGGCCGCGCAATTGCAACAACGAGTAGGCGCTTGAATAAAATCAATTCAGAACTTGCAATTAATAAATTTAAACAAGTACAACGTATTTTGTGTGGGAGTCGATCGATTTATAATTAAAACCATGCGCGACATTTGTTAAGTTCGCTGAAAAAAATACCGGAAAGAAACTAGGACGAAATCATGGGAGGGAAAAACTTTCGAGCGCACGCGCCAATAAAAATCCAATTATTGGCAATTAATTAAAGCACTTACCGGCTGCGTCCCGCAACGTAATTAAATAAACACAGTGCGGGCGGCTGCGATCAGCAAGCGGACGAAACGAAACGGAACTGCTCGGAAACGAAAAGTGCTGCAAAACCATGCGGAAACAAGCGGAAAATGTTTAAGTAATGAAGCCGGCGATCGAATCATATTAGTGCCCGGAAATTGAGCAAGTAATACTGCATCTAGTGTTTTGTTGCCGTTGTGGAAAAGCAAATCGGATAGAAATTGCAGTCAATAATGTTAAACAAGACAAGATTTCTGTTGGACTTGTTAAACTTGTTCTTCATGGCCATGATCAAGATTTTTGCAGTTCTTTGCGAAGCAGGTGCAATACAAATGACCTCCAACAGTAATTAAGCAAAAGTATGAATGTAGTAAATCCTTATTAAAAGATAAATTCCAGCGTTACCAACTGTTTTGTTGGGTTCTAGAGAATTTTCATTTTAGCACCAGGACAAAACAGCGTGAACCCCAAAGCCAAAACCCCGAGAAAGAAGTTTATATTAAATATGTCTCCAGCGCGTTGCACGCGCTTGCATCCCAGTGTTCAAATACGGCTGCGGGGGTGGAGTGAGTATCGCATAGGGGGCCATATTTCAATCGAGTTCAATCGGAACTCCATGGCGCTCGCGCGCGCTTTCGCCTACTTTTCAACTATCCTCCCTATTCAATCGACGTTTTGCTTTCTTTCGCGCATGATATATCTATGCTACGCAACCAGCGGGTATGCGCCGCGAATATTCTATGCTCTGATCGAATTTGTACTTTGTCGTCGGCTGCTCAGCAGCGTGTCTATGAATACTTGCATTGCTACTATATGCGCGCAGTGAATATGTATAGAATTATAGAAATAGAAAATGCATTTTGAAACCCGCTGCAACGAAGATTTTCCGCCAACCAAATTACTCTCAATTTGTAACATTTTCTTATTTTACATTTTAGTTTACTTGATGCCGAAGGAAAATTCGAAGAAATAATAAGTAAGTAATGAAATATTCAGTATGTGTTCACACCTCATCACAAAATCAACGCAATATGAATGAAATCTGTAATTCTGACACATTCACAATTCGCAATTGAATAGCGAATGAAAATGAATACTTCTAGTATACCTCGGAAAATGGAAATGTAACCTACAATAATGCCTGACGACTGACGACTGTGACGACTTGACGCTACGACGTCGCGTAGGTGTGTTTAATGGTGGTAACGAACACAACCAGGGTAGTAAGTACTATCCTTCACACATTTCCCATCGTATGACGTGCACACACGTTTTTTTTTTGCTTCTCATTGCGGCCGTGATGAAAAACGTCAGCGCGGGTGAGACGTTTCCGCTTTTATGTTAAGCAACTTTTCGTGTACCACTCGCTTGTTGCTGAATGCTTGCGCCATTGGTTTGTTGTTATCGCGCGCCTGAAACATGCAAAACACCTACGCGATCCTTATCGTCGCAATAAAAGTGAAATTCTGCCCTCGACGATTGAAGGACACATCTATTTTTATGAATATTGCGCGTGATGCGCGACATCCTGCCTATTATTACAAACCTTGTCATCCTTGTCGAGTATATTTTCTTGTTCAGACTCTGGACAATTTCTACCCAGGAATAAATCAATCGAGATCAAGCCACTTTAGCTTTTACTTCATCAGTTCCTTCAGTTTCCGTTATAATCTTTAAATTTAGATATTTACCCTTTTTCTTCCTAGTGTACGTTTTATGGGCGGCGATTTTAAGTGCAGCATCTAAAATCGAGGAACGAAGTAGCGCAAAGGTGGTCGAAAAGTCGTTAAAACGTTTGACGTTTTTATTCGATTTTTATTTCGGGTTTCGCGGAGAGTCCTAAATTTCATCTTGTGCGTGTATGTCGTCCCCGCCATCCGCATCGCACGAAAGTACGTGCTCGGAAAAGGACGACGGAGTATCGACGAGGTGGAAATCGACATTGACACAACGTAATAGTTATTGGGGGCGCCCGGACAGGAAACGTGGCTTTCACCACCGCTGAATTACGACCTCTTCCACGCGACAACGTCGTTGACAATAGCATCATCATCATAATCTTCATCAGCAGCATCGAATTTAAAGATTTTCCAATCTAATGGTCTATAAATATTGCATGAGCAATCGAAAAAAAAATAAGTTTAGTGTTTATTTCAAAGAAATCTTCAAGGATTTCGTAAACGGGTTAAAATTGAATCCATAGATTCATATATGGACACTACGCTGTCGGATTACTACGCTCGGCGAAAAGTTGCAGATTTTTTCTTTCATCGCCGTCTGTTCGCCGGCGAAGGCGCGTCCCAGATGACAACGTCGACAGCGAAAAGCAATCGCATGCAAAATCGCTTTCAGCGAATGCAAACGCAAAACGCAATAATCGTCAACCGAACGAATGTAACCAATACCCAATGTTCTCCATTCCAATATGGTTGAAATGGAAAGATTTTCATAAAAACGGATGATGTTGATGCAACCAGATTCAAACCTTTGTTTATACGATGATTAGTAAATTATATACAACACGTCAACGTCCGTAGTAATGCGCGTCGTTGAAAAAAGGACGAGACAAATCCGTTTGGTATAAACAACCGTCGATCTAATTGCAACGACTATTTAAATAAACCGATTGACTGGCTTGCAGTCACAAAGTGTACCAAATAACTTTCTCCAGCGCTAATGATTACTGTTATTGACAATGATTTAATGGTAACATTCAGTGGATGCGATGCAGAAATAAACAGTGAGACGAGAAAAGTCACACGAAATTAGACGGCCGTAATCGATTCGAAACAACAAACAAAAGTCGTCTTCATCGCGCTTTTAGACACGGCTTCTTTTAGTCAGTCGATGGAAACGTAAACAGATGTGGATCACGCACATGCACATGCGCTCCGTAAATTCATTCTCTTTATAGTTATAGTGTGATAGCGAATGAATGCTGGCTCTGATGTTAGAGAGCCAGCCGTCTGCATCCGAGTGGCGTGCGATCATGCCATCAACCTTTTGAAGCCAAGCGTTCGACATCTGAGATTAATCGCTGGATATGATGACGCAAATCTTAATGAAGATGTGCGTCAAATGGCGAATGCATCTGCATGCAATATGAAAAGTTGAAAGCCAACGAACGGTCGAGTCTTAAACATTTTTAAGACTTGGGAAAAACTATCCAGTTATACGGTGTTTGCTGGCCGATAATCCCGCAGACTTTTATTAGTTGATAAAAATGTGGCGCGTTAAAAACTTCGTCGTCGTCATCGTCTCTAAACACCATCCTCGTAAAGTTTCAACACGGCACAAGCAAGCGCTGGTTTGTTATCGCCTTCCAGCCGAAAAGTAGATGAAGGTTATTGATGTAATTTATGTAAAATATGCGTGAAATCCTACTTATAACGGATTGCATTCGATTATGGGCTGGAATAAAATTAGAAACTTGATATCACCGACATCTTCAATTGACATGATGTCTTCATGCGTCTCAATTGCTAAACGGAGACTTTCTATTTGCTGCACAATATGGAAATTAATTAAAATTCTTCCTTGTGAGGGCGAGTATGAAATCTAACTTAAAGGCACAACGCACAACTTTCAGAGAGCACTTTTAACTTTTAACCGCGAACTGAAATATTCAAAAGTCGGTGAGTATAGTGCCTCCCCTTGAGATGAACTCCACCTACCATCGTTTCATTATCATCAACATCATCTCTGACGTGCGTTTTTCAACACATGTGAAGGAGGAGCGAAAAAAGAAGACGACGACGAAGACGGGAGGGACGCCAAAGATAGGATGCGTGCATTCCAAATTCCGACGATCCAAAGTCGTTAGTCGTTGGTGTCGACTTCGACGTGTGTAATTAACAGCGCCTGCACACGTGACGCACCCTTAACTACGAAAAGAATTTCAAACGGAGATCGAAAGATGTAAGCTGTTAGGTTTTCAGATAAAAAAAGGGTTGAGGGTCGACCTTTAGGCATAACAAGATTTTAACAGCCTAACACACTTTATCTTCAAGTCGCTATTTTTCATCTATCGATTTATTTTTTAAATTCAACCGGTTAATAAACGAAAGATATTAATAAAATATTTAAAATTTGACTTAACGTAGCTATCGTTTTATGTTTCGCTCTGCTTCGAGCTCAAGCGCTTTAAAACCGAAAATCGGCTTTTTACCATCGATGTGGTAATCACCGAATGACATCGAACATCTAGATAAACGCCAGACTCTCTCTGCGGCATTACACAAGTAATCTATTTATGATTATGGTATTAAGGGCCCGCCCGATCAAGAATTGAGCACTTGATCTTTTTATTACTCGTCCAATTCTTAATTCACCTCATTTGGAATAATTATTTCACATCGAATATGGCATAATAAAAACCAGCAGCGCCAATCTAATATTGAAATTTATATCCATGACTTGGCTAATAACTTAAAAACCATGAATTGAACGGCAAAGTCCAATAAAATCATTCCATCTGCTCCCTCCCTTGATTCGCGCATGAAAAACCATCGGCAACGGTGGCGGTTTTGCAATTAAAGCAATTTTCATCCGGTTAATTCCGGCGGCGGTGGCGGCGCCGCCATCTCCATCGGCCACTCGACCAAAATTTACAATTTAAAAACGTTTCGCCCTCCCCCAACCGCTCATTGCAGCCATATACCACGATTCGCTCTCATTTCTTCATTCATTTATTCAAGATGCAACCCGCCACTGGCTTATCAAACGCTTTGCGAGGTGAAGCGCTCAGCACTCTCTCGGCTTTTGGCTTGTCCGTTGCAAGTTGAAAATCTGGGCGACTTTAAACTTTCGTACGTTGAAAATACCTCCGGTGCAGAAATACGAGTAAATAAGATGAAATGAAATCAACGGGAAAAAAAGCGAATGAAACAAAGTTAATTCATGTGAAGTTTGCGCGTTGGAGAAGTGGGACACAAGTCGTTTAAAAATGTGCATCAACACAGCCAGCAGCGGAACATTAAGTCTGCTTAACTCCCTCGTCTCTTACGGTGAGCCATTGTTCTATGGCGTTTGTTTTGTGGACGCGTATTTATTCATCGCCGCAGATATTTAATAAAACAAGCAATTTTCTCGGGTTTCTCTCCACTCTCCGTTATCGTCTTTATTTTTATTTCGCGTAATTTGCTCCTTGCAATACGTTTTATTATGGTTGTGATTAGTTTGGTGGTAATTTGCGGCGATTGCATGTGAAAAAAAAACTATGCAGATGAATCACAAATACTTAATTGTTTACTCGAAGGAACAAAAAGAATAAGAAATATTAATGAGGCCGTCAGTTTCTCTTTTTTTCTTAAGAAATTCGCTAATAATTTATCTCAAATGATTCATAAAGTATTTCCATTCCAACCGCAATTCCCAAAACAATAAAAGCTGAAAGTTGTAAGTGTATCGCGTATCACTTTCTGGTAATTCGGTCGATGCCCATTAATTGTCGTGTAATCGCTGGCTAATTGACGACAAATCTCGCAGCGAGTGGCAACTTTCACATTTTATTACAGCGCGTCCATTAATTAGCACTACTCGGCTGAGGGGATAATTTCTAACTTCCGAAACGTCACTTTATGATCATTACATACTATTTACGGGCACTCAGCATGCATGAATATGGTTATTACTCAACTACTCAACCTCAAAAACTTCTACTTTGTGGTGTGGAAGAAATCGAAATTGAATTAAATCGCCCGAAATGGACAAGTTACTATACTTTCGCACCGGTAAAGGTCGCTAAAGTGATTAGTTTTCAGGTAAAAGCGGTTGGCGATTTCACATTTGTCATATTTGTAGTCGATTTCAATTCGTCAAGTTGGCGCGTTGAGCACGGTATGCGGATTGGGTGCACAACCGCCTTAATTGCACCACAACTCTCTCATTTGGGGTCTCGTTCTTGCAGCGTAATGACATTTTAAGTTGAATGTTGCCAATTTCGACTGAGAGAATGTCGAACAGTCGAATTTCTCAAAAGTAATATGACAAATAATGCAATTAAGCAGTGATAATTTGACGACAAGTGCGTCGAGTGAAAGTCAACAATGTTACTTATCATTCAATTGTTCTTCGCGCAAAAAAACAGGAAAAAAATTGGCGTGATTCTTTCGAAAGTTGAAGAAGTGATGTGTTACTTAGCAAGCAGTAGTAATCAATTTGTCCTAAGTAACAATGTCTTAATATGTGATTCGATAAGTGATTTAGAGATCAAGTAATTATTATATAATTAGAAAAACTTCAAATTTACACTTTTACTTGAAACGTTGCCATCCAACAGCCATTGTCTAGCAGTGAGTGGGTAAATTTAATTACATCACACTTGAAACAATCAAAAATGAAACAATTAAGGCAAGAAATGTAACAAAACACAGTCATTTCAACATGTGTTTGGTAATCTCTTTATTGTCCTGCAATGTGAAGTTTTTTGGAGATTCATAGACGTTTACTAACAAGCTACGATGCTCTCGTCGCGCACAATTTAATTAAGCAATCGGTAGACAGACAACCGAACGCATTGTCATCCCGGAATAAGCATCCAGCGCGAAGAATACTGCGTATGCTCAACGCCACGGTCAGAAATAACCAAACAAATTGTCCATGTCAACTTCGCTTAAGCCCAAACCGTGCGCGCGCTAAGTGAGTTACAACGTGACAAAGTGACTTACAACGCATCACAACTGCCCGAAACGGATACCATACGCACTCGGAGACTCGGATATTGAGATTAGTCTCAGTTACTTGCCCGCCAAACGGAATAATGAGAGTAATCAGATTTAACGCACGCTGCGATGCGTAAAAGTTACTTAAGATCATTACGCACGGACATCATCAGTTGGCAATAGCGCACACGATGGTTAAGTTGAAGTTTGAAGAGCGCATGGATGCATTATGCCACTTATGGTTGGTAATTATCGTTCCTTAATTAATGAATCACAAATTTATTGCGTTTCATAACAGTAGAACCACACACAGGCGCTTTACATATGTCTGCTGTCTGCTTTCTTAACGATGTGAATCAATGCTGATGAATATTCGACATCTGTTGATTTTTATTAAATAACAATTTGTTGTTAAGTTGCAGACAGTACGGCTAACGGCTAAATTCGTGTCCAAAATTCGATGAGAATCGAAATAAAACGGCGGCGAGTATAAATGAACGAGAATGACAAAAGGCGAGACGAATAAAGTCAACATATTAACGGCGCAAAGTAAACCGAGAGTAAATTAGGCTCGTTAGTTGCCGTGAGTGCAGCGACGACGGCGACGACTACGACGACTACTTGGCAGTCGATAAAAGTTTCGAAAGCTGGAGAAAGACAGCGTCTATAATATACGATGCATTTTACTATCGGGTTAAAAATAAGGGAATGGAAGGACAACGACAATAGTATAGTCGTAGTAGTAGTAGTGAATGCCCTACTACCTACCCAATGTATAATGAGGATTAACTTTCAAAGTATAAATCGATTGCGCCTTGCTTCCTTTTTATTATCTCGCGTGATTTGCCCACGGGGAATAAAGTGGAAATGAAAAGGTGTAAATTGGAAATGTTTATTTCCTGCGTTATCTGCTCGTCTCGCTGAGGGACTTTAATTAAAATTACTTTATAGTGTAATTATTTACATTTAGAACTAGTTTCAAAGTTGGTAAATCTTGCAACTTTAATAAATATGTATTAAAAAGATGTTAAAGTTAAATTCAGAGTAAAATATTTTCATAAAGTTCCCAAACTAACTGAAGATTAGCGCTAGTATATTTAAATTAAGTATATAGCATTATAATAAACTTTTATATTTCATCATTCAACAGTTTGCGAAAAGAACTTGTACACGCATGATGTAATGCGCGTTGTGGCTAAATGCGAATATAATATAAAATAATGTCGTTAAAACGCGTTCAACGGCTTCCCATATCCCATGTGGGAGGTCCTTCCTCGCATGTGCAAACTGCACGCAAATACACGCGAAATAATCAACAACGTTTATACTATACTCGTGTAAGCAAAAGCGCTGTGGCTAAAGTAAAAGTGCTCGACTAAAACAGACGAGCGCATACATAGGAGAAGGCAAAGTGAAGACGGAAGGAGAAGTTGAGAATCATCGCATCACAGAAGCGTACGCTTGAAAAGAACTACGTACTAGCAAAGAAAGCTCACAACAATGAAAATACCGCATTAAAAATTCATTAAGTGTTGCTGCTGGTAGATATACTAAGAGACATGTAAGCCTGTGTTGAGTATTCTATGCATGCGCAATGTATACTAAGTAACTGAAGTTGTAGCTGATTGTGCGCACACAAAAAGACTAATTTCACATATGCTCGCTCACTCCCCTCATATATAAAGAGTATGTACTTTGTTGCAGTCCAGATTGGATGTGGTCAATCAAAATCTTCACCAAATTTATCGTTGACTTCAATTACTACAGAACTCAATCATCAACTAAGTACACAAACAAGTCCTTCAATGAATCATTATTAATTTTCAAGTAAATCCTCTTCAAATTCACTGGTATATCGATAAAATCCTGTTTTTGACCTACTATTGTATAAACTGGACAAAAATGAAACAAGATTGATTAAATAGATTATTTGAATGAGAGTTGCCAGTGGATTGTTGTTGCTCCCGCATCAAATCGGTTACAAATTGTGTGCGCACCTAGAATTCTCAACGCAATCATCAAATTTATTCAAACACATTATCATAGTCATCATGGGAAGTGTAAGTGTACGTATGTAGCTCTTCTATAGAAATTATAAAATCAAATTCGTCAACAATAAAATGCTGCTTGAATTAAAGTAAACAAACTCGGGTACAAATGTACTTAATCACGATGAGAGCGCCGAACCTGAGCAGGGCAAGGGTAGAATTTTTATCAACATACTTCGAATCTAATATAGAAAGAAAAATACACTTATTCGAACATATTTACATACAAAGTAAAAGTTATATCCCGTCCGTACGTACGGTTATGATTTTTCCATATCAAACAAAACGATGAGATATTGTAATAAACCGAGCACAAAATAACAACCTGGAAACATCATTGCAATGTAATTTTATACCATCACTAAATAAGTACCGGTTTTTTTGTGTTTGGAAAACTAAATTAAAAGAATTATTGGATTGACTTGTTATATGTAATCTAAATCATAAAACATTGCATTGTTATTAGCCGATATTTGAAATGACAAATTATATTAATAATTTATTCTAATCGCTTCCACTTATCTATTTAATGAATAAGCGAATGTGCATATCTTCGGTCCTTGCTGTTTCGTGATAAATACGCGCCGCATTTGTAAACAATGTACTGGTGTGTGGAAATGTGTAAGTATGTCATTTTTTGTTCACGCATTGAATACGAACACACAATAATGTCGCACATAAGGTTGAATAGAACGACAAGGACTAAAAGGACGAAAGGGACAAACAGGCAGACAGACCAGGGTCGCGTCGCCGTTGGTCGCCAACAAATATGATTAAATTGTGCTCGATAATTTTCATCATCAGTTAGATTGTCACAAAAGCAGTCGCGTTTTTTTCTACTTCGTCCACTACTCGACTCGAATGACCCCACGCACGGTACCCAGCGCATTTCCCACCCTTCTACGACTTGTTCTGTCTTTCATGCACGCTCAGATTGATACCCATTTGTTTGATCAAACGTTTTCCACTTCTTTGTGCGGCGCGCGGGCGAAAAAAGTTGGTCGTCGCATAGCGTGATCGAATATTAGGTAATACGTAATAATGGCTACATAATAGGTAAGTAGATGTATGTACATATTCGATATTCGATGTACTTATTGTTAGTAGCTTCCGTATTTTCATTCGTGTTAAATAAAATCATCGCTGGCGATTCGTTTCGATTCGATTGCAATAACAATTCACAATAACGCCTTATTTTCGTAATCATATCGTTTCCATTTTTCCCTCGTGCTGGCTGGACCGCAGTGTCGGTAATTTTCATATCAAAAATTTATTGTCCTTTATTTTGTCCACGATCAATTTATTATAGTCGCATTATCATAGACGCGTCTTTTTACTGTCAAATTATGAATAAAAAATATTCTGCTATGTTAAAATTTACATTAATTTTTTTCTAGCACTGAACATGTTACATACAAAATTTGACATAATGCGAATGCAGAAAAACTGGTCGCTGTACAATTTATAACACATAGTAAGTCATCGTTAGTGTACGCAATAATGTAGCGAAACAGTTAGTTGGACGATGCAATGCAATGTAAAACATGATTCAGTCAAAATAAATAATGGGAGCGCGGAAGCAAAAAAGTACAGACCGACACTGGACACTTTCAAATTGGTAACATCAAATATTACATCATAAGTTTTTGATATTGCAAGTATTGCAACTAATGCAATAATAATAGTGCTTCAAATTTGAAGTTGAAATCCGGATGGATTTGCACGTTCGTTTTAAGCCCGAGAGCGAATACTTCAAAATTTCACGGATTTACGCGGCGTGCGGGATGCAAGTAATATGCAAGCGTCCAACCCCGCCGCACGATGAAGCGAAGGGCATTATCATCATCGCTGCAACGCTCGCTGGTGGAGGCGACATCATTTCGCGCCTTAATAGACTATCCGCTCCGGGTGCGCGCGGCTATTAGCTGCTCGTCGCCGTCATCGCACCGAAGAAAACGGCGTTTAATATGAAAATGCTATTATGAAAGGTGAAAGGATGGCCACTTTTTTTCCTTTGCTACTCAGTGCAGTTTAATATAAAATCTTCATTTCAAAAAATGGGTTATTAGGTGTATTTCGCACACTTTCATTCATAGTCAGCGCAAGTCAGCGTGTGTTGGAAAGAAAATAAAACGTACAAAATCACAAGAAGAACCTCTCACGCGACGTAATCATCACACACACAATCCGTAATCGTAATCGTAATCATAATCGTCAGCGAAAGTATAAAAAATACACATTCAAATAAAATAAAATATCGGCGAACATTAGCGAGGGAGGGAGGGCAATAGGAAAATAAACCCTCACATTCGTTGGCATTATAAATAAATGAAATGTCGACGGCATGGCCGCGGCGCGAGGGAAATTTTCTTTTTCGCACTCTTTACCTCCTAAAACCTATACACCCTGCCTGCCACGCACAACGACTCCCGATCGTTATTACCCCTCCAGCCTCCCTGTGCGCGCTCCTTATGGACCCGCTTATGGGCCTTATGCAATTTTTATAAAGTCTCTCCCCAGCCTCCCCTTCTTCGTGGTGCTCTCTAACCTCACTCCTGCGCTACTCACTCTCGCTTCGAATTTCCGGACGTGTAAGCGGCTTATATTTATACCTATACACGAGCATACTCTGATAATATTCGGTTCGAATGTGTTTTTTTCGCGGTGGCGGCGGCGGCGAAAGAAGGTTAAGCACGGGGTTGAGGTTGCGTTTTCAATGTTTGTGTGTCGCCCGCAAAACCAGCATAATAAAATAAAAATATGTCGGCGTAAAATTATTTTCACGTGATCCTTCTTCTCTGCCCCCGAAGAACGTACTACCTAATATATAGGGTAGTAAGGTCGAAGGACGACCGTAAAAATAACGTTTTCGTCTACAACCTAGCTAGGCATATGTGGGAATTATTTACCAACCTAAACACCACATAAATTGTTTGCCATCGATTGTTTACCATAGGTACACACTGGCTGGCTCTCTTTATCAAATCATTGTTATTAATAACCGCATACTCCATGTTATAAAGGGAATATAAATTGCAAAGTGCGTTAGGGTAGGTTATGCATCGCACTATTGGCGCATAGATGGTGTTATCGGTGTGGCACACTCCACACCAACCGATCGAAACGTGCTTATTGGTCCGAAGAGTTGGGAAAAACGAAATTAACGAAGAAACGACCCATCGCCACGCTTTTTGTCGCCGCGCCGCGCCGTTGCAGGCGATAATGTCCGAATTGATCGATGGCGCGCGAACTACCCCCAAACGGCCGCGGCGCCGGCGTGGTGATTTTTACGAGAGCGCAATGTTTTTTTTTAGTTTATGTTCGGTTATTGCATGGCTTTAATCGAAATCGTAATCGGCAGGCGAACACTCGCGCTCCAAGGTCAACGCCGGATTTAATGATGCATTGAATGAGAATAAATGGCATTTGCAGCGCGGTTTCGTTTATGTTGTGCGCTTAGTTTTCGGACTATTTAGCCCACAGAAAATATTATGGCTTGGACTTGATGATTAATATTCTGCACGTATTACGGTGTTTATTTTATGACTTGATATTTTAAACAATAAATTACACGCGTGTATTAATGAATATCAAGTTTCAACATACATAATATAAACTCCGTGCAAATTATCCGGATAGGTTTGACAGATTAGTGCCTCTCACTGTCACTGTGCGAACAAGAGAGAACGAACATCGTACTCTCTCGTTCGCACCTACGCGCTGGTA